>BRYA01000385.1:34767-86904 GCA_030267965.1 Triparma columacea
TAACATGAGGTCAATGTTCGAGTGAGTATTGAGAGATGCTTTTGATTGGAGGTCATCGTGGTTTGCGTGTTTCTTTTGCTGCAATCTATTTTAAGTAATATACTCGCTTCGCATTCTAACATTCACACACGCACACGCAAATTGCATCTCGCACATCTCCACTCGGCCTTGAATTCAACGCAGTAACGCAGCTGTCTTCAACCAGGATATTGGGAGTTGGAATGTCTCGAGTGTCACTGACATGTCTGATATGTTCTAGTGAGTATTGAGAGATGCTTTGGAGATGAGGTCTTTGTGGTTTGCGTGCTATCTTTGCTGCATTCCATTATAAGTAATATACTCGCTTCTCATTCTAACATTCACACACGCACACACAAATCTCATCTCGCACATTTCCACTCGGCCTTGATTAAACGCAGTTCCGCATTTGTCTTCAACCAGGATATTGGGAGTTGGGATGTCTCGAGTGTAATTACCATGGGGTATATGTTCGCGTGAGTATTGAGAGATGCTTTGGAGTGGAGTCTTCGTAGTTTGCGTGCTATCTTTGTGGCATTCTATTTTAAGTAATATACTCGCTTCTCATTCTAACATTCACACATGCACACGCAAATATCATCTCGCACATCTCCACCCGGCATTGAATTAAACGCAGTCAGGCTTATGCCTTCAACCAGGATATTGGGAGTTGGGATGTCTCGAGTGTCACTGACATGAATCGTATGTTCCGGTGAGTATTTATTGATGCTTTTGGAGATGAGGTCTTCGTGGTTTTATGTTATCTTTGCTGCATTCTATTTTGAGTAATATACTCGCTTCTCATTCTAACATTCACACACGCACACGCGAATCTAATCTCGCACAATTTCACTCGGCATTGAATTAAACGCAGTTTCGCAGCTTCATTCAACCAGGATATTGGGAGTTGGGATGTCTCGAGTGTCACTAACATGAATCGTATGTTCTTGTGAGTATTGAGAGATGCTTTTGAGATGAGATCTTTGTGATTTGCGTGTTATCTTTGCTGCGTTCCATTTTATGTAATATACTAGCTTCTCATTCTAACATTCACACACGCATACACAAATCTCATTCCGCACATCACCACTCGGCATTGAATTCAACGCAGTGAGGCCTATTTCTTCAACCAGGATATTGGGAGTTGGGATGTCTCAAGTGTCACTAACATGTATAAAATGTTCTCTAACGCAGCTGCCTTCAACAAGTACATTGGGAGTTGGGATGTCTCGAGTGTCACTGAAATGAGCTACATGTTCGAAGGCGCAAGTGCCTTTGTCAAGGACGTCACGGTCTGGAACGTCTGCAAAGTCTCGCGCCCGAACCCAGGCTCGGATGGCAATTTTATTGACATGTTCCTTGACTCCGGCCAACCAACAGCTAATCTTGAACCCGACGCTAACGGACCATGCGTAGCTTGCCCTGCCGGTACCACCTCTGGCTCCGGAGAGTACGTACAGGGCCAAAACCCTTGCACTGTACTCTGCCTCGACAATGGTAGTTTCGGAACGGCACTTGATCTCTGGTTTTCTAATTCTACCCTGGCGACAATCACATACGGCAACATCAAGGACTGGTGCACGAAGGATGTCACTGACATGTCGAGTGCATTCTATTTCAAAACTGAATTCAACGAGGACATCAGCGGATGGGATGTCTCGAGTGTCACTAACATGAATCAAATGTTCCGGTGAGTATTGAGTGATGCTTTGGAGATGAGGTCTTTGTGGTTTGCGTGTTATCTTTGCTGCATTCTATTTTAAGTAATATACTCGCTTCTCATTCTAACATTCACACACGCACACGCAAATCTCATCTCGCACATCTGCACTCGGCATTATATTCAACGTAGTTACGCTTTTGACTTCAACCAGGATATTGGGAGTTGGGATGTCTCGAGTGTCACTACCATGCAGGGTATGTTCTTGTGAGTATTGAGAGATGCTTTGGAGATGAGGTCTTCGTGGTTTGCGTGCTATCTTTGCTGCATTCCATTTTTAAGTAATACACTTGCTTCTCATTCTAACATTCACACACGCACACGCAAATCTCATCTCGCACATCTCGACTCGGCATTGAATTAAACACAGTGAGGCTTATGCCTTCAACCAGGATATTGGGAGTTGGGATGTCTCGAGTGTCACTACCATGCAGGGTATGTTCAAGTGAGTATTGAGAGATGCTTTGGAGATGAGGTCTTTGTGGTTTGCGTGCTATCTTTGCTGCATTCTATTTTAAGTGATATCTCGCTTCTCATTCTAACATTCACACACGCAAACGCAAATCTCATCTCGCACGTCTCCACTCGGCCTTGAATTAAACTTAGTGCCGCAATTGTCTTCAACAAGGATATTGGGAGTTGGGATGTCTCGAGTGTCACTAACATGCAGGGTATGTTCAGGTGAGTATTGAGAGATGCTTTGGAGATGAGGACATCGTGGTTTGCGTGCTATCTTTGCTGCGTTCTATATTAAGTAATACACTCGCTTCTCATTCTAACATTCACACACGCACACGCAAATCTAATCTCGCACATCTCCACTCGGCATTGAATTCAACGCAGTCAGGCAGCTGTCTTCAACCAGGATATTGGGAGTTGGGATGTCTCTAATGTCGCCGACATGTCTGATATGTTCTAGTGAGTATTGAGATATGCTTTGGAGTGCCGCCTTCGTGGTTTGCGTGCTATCTTTGCTGCATTCCATTTTAAGTAATACACTCGCTTCTCATTCTAACATTCACACACACGCAAATCTCATTTCGCACATCTCCCCTCGGCCTTGAATTAAACGCAGTCAGGCTTATGCCTTCAACCAGGATATTGGGAGTTGGGATGTCTCGAGTGTCACTGACATGCAGTATATGTTCAATTACGCAAGTGCCTTTGACAAGAACGTCACAGGCTGGAACGTCTGCAAAGTCCTAACCTATCCTCCTATCCTCCCGGATCCGGATGGCAATTTTGCTTTCATGTTCGCTAACTCCGGCCAACCAGGAACTAATCTGGTACCCCCCGCAAACGGACAGTGCATAGCTTGCCCTGCCAATTCCACCTCTGGCTCCGGAGAGTACGTAGAGGGCCAAAACAATTGCACCTCAGAGTAGGCGGACATATCGGACGAGGACACATCGGACGAGGAGTAAGGGGGGCAAGGGCAAGGGCAAGGACACGGACAGGGACAGGGACAGGGACAGGGACAGGGCAAGGGCAAGGACACGGACACGGACAGGGACAGGGACAGGGACAGGGACAGGGACAGGGACAGATCAGTCTGCTTCACCAACTACCTCGCCACCATCATTAATGAATGAGAGGGGGTTTGTGTTGAACTCCCCGTGTCGAAGGAGCGAAGTAAAACGATACTTATTATCAGCTTTTTAATTAGTGAGTTGAGTACCACCTAGGTTCGCTTACCGCGCATAGCGGTGGGATGGAGCGACCTAGTGATGGCTCAAACGCGGGATACTGAAAAGACAGTGTCGTACGTGTCTTCTATGCTGGACACATGATTTCCTGCAATAGGTGTTTGATCACTTGCAGAATGCTCATTATTTCCGGATCATCAACTTACTCTTTCCAGATTCCAGTTCCAGTTATTTCCAGATTCCAGACTCTTGGCAAGTCTTGCGACGTCGACCCAATACCCATTGCCATCCGGAAGAAGCAAACTTAACTTCACAATGTACCTGCTGCTCCTCGTCCTCGGAATTTTGTCGACCAAGGCGCAGCGATCTCCCCCCTTCCATATCATCCATATTGGCGCCCACGTTGGGAACGACCCGACGCTTTTCTGGGTGGTAGAGCATGGAGCAACAGCAACGCTTCTTGAGCCGGACCATAATAATGCCAGAGTACTGCGGGAAACATACAAAATGTTAGGAAAAGGGGACGAGACAGTGGAAATAATTGAGGGGGTTGCAGGCTGCCCGCCGGGGAAGGATTCAGCTAGGTTCTGGAGTGGGTCTGAAGCGCAAATGAGGTAGGCAATGAATGAGTGAAGCAAGTTGCAAGCAAGTTATACTCAGCGCCTAACCACCCCCCCCCCCCCCCAATCCCCCCCCACGGCTCGCTTCGCTCGCCGCCCAGAGTTGGAGAGGACCCAAAACTCTCTGGGTCAGGGGGCTATATATCCCAGTTGGGAGCCCTGGTCGACGAGGAGACGCTTCGTATAAGCGAGGACTGGATAAGGGGTGGATTTATGAAGATGATCGACGTCGAATGCGCCAATCTCTTTCAACTTCTAAGTCGAACCCCCCTCGCCTCCCCCCTGGCCCTCGTAATTGACGCCGAGGGCCACGACGAGGTCATTCTAGCCCAGTTCATGGTGAAGGGGGGTCTCAGGCCCCACATAGTAATGTTCGAGGTGGAGCATTTTTCGAGCGAGACGCAGGAGCGACTGGTGACGTTATTCATGGAGGAGTTGGGAGAGTTGGGAGACTACGCCTGCGCGAGAGTTGAGCAGAACATAGTCTGCTGGCGAGGCGGCGGCGCCGGGGCGTCAGCCCTCGGTAGCGTTGTCCCTCTCACATTCGCCAGTTGCTGGTGTCCAGCAGGGTTCGGCAAGGATCCATTCCCCAAATGCTTTGGACAGTCAAAGGGGTGCAGAACGGAAAGCAACAAAATTGTCACGCCAGAAGAATTACTAGGGGCAATGGCGGAAATATATGAGCGGGTAGGGCCGCAAGTATGGGCTGCATCATGACACATAGATAAACATTATTCAGTTTTCGAACAGAACAACAACCCTAATAAAAGAAGGCAGAGGCTGGGTTATAGAAATTTTGACCAGATTATGGGGGAAAACGACAATATATTGTAATCTACCCGCACCTTACGGTAGAGGGTACCACGGCGAAATATAAAAAGTAGGGGAAAACTATAAACATTTTCTTCCCTCTATTAACCCCCTAGCCCAAAAAACTGCCTGCTTCCACCCTCTCCTCCCCCACAACAACCATGGGCACCTGCTCGTCCAAATCCTCCGATCCTACCTCTCCCGTCTCTGGTGGTCCTAGGGGGTCTAACCCAGCTGGGAACAATGGTGTGCCACCTAATATAGATACTGCAAAAAAGAAACCCCCCCCTGCCCAAGGCCCAGCTAAGGAAGTTGAGAAGGAAGCTACAGGTAAGCATAAGACGCGCGCGCAACCCCAAACTGCCAGTTTCGTCCGTTCTGTCTTCGTGTCGACCTTTCTATCCACAGCATACCACTCCTCCCCCCCCATTTGTCACAACCCTCCTCAACATGTAACGAGGATCCCAGCTAAGATTTCACTCACGGCCATGATCAACCCCCTTGCATCCCGTTTCACACTTCTCCTGCCATAAACCCCTCCCTCTCCCCTAACCCTCCCCCCACTTCCCACCCCCCTCCAGTTACCCCTGCATCCCCAACCTCTGCATCCCCAACCCCTGCTTCTGCAGACAACTCTCACTCCTCCAAGGCCCCCTTCGAAGGAAACATCTCAATGTCCCCGAAAGCAGTCTCCTCCTCCCTCCCTGCCAACCCCCTCGCGTTTGGGATCCCTAGAGCAAAGTCCACTTTGGATATGTTAAAATCCCCTAGAAAGTCACTCACGAAAATGCTCTCCAGCCCAAGGAACAACATGGGAGATACCGGGGGCGGGGGCAAGGGGGGGCGAAATCCAAATAGGAAGAGCCCCCTGAAGACCGAGATGGAGAAGAAAGCGGTGGAGTTCAGGAAGCAGGTAAGAATGGCTCTACACACGCTTGGCTTGTCGCGCAATTCTGCCCTTTAACCCCAACTCTTTCCTCTTTCCGCTCGTCACTTTCGCTCCTCATTTTAGCATCTGGAGAGCGAGATGGCCAGCAAGACGAAGGACCTCACCCAAGAGACCAAGGATATGTTCAAGAAGGCATACTCGAGCCTTTCCGCCGAGGGGGACCTATCAAAGGCCAATCTTAGGAGCTTGTTCGGGAATCTAGAGGACCAGGTGAGAGCTGGCCTCGCAAAGGCGGGAATGATAGCCTCAATAAGGCGAGCTCCAACAAGCCTTCCCCCCTCACCCTCACCTCTCCTCACACCCTCTCCTCGCTTCGCTCTATCTATCCACTCCAGGCTTTTGAGGACGTCTACTGCCTGTTTGACTGGGACAATGACGGCAGTGTCGACGTGCATGAGTTTGTGCTCACCATGAGCCTTCTCGCAACCCCTGCCACCAGCTTTGAGGCAGAGCAGGACCTGCTCTTCGCGATATTCGACGTAGACGGGAGCGGGACGATGGACAGGGCGGAGGTAAGAAACGCCCAGGGCTGGAGAATGATGGACAATGATGATGGACCAGCAGCAAACCTCACCCCCCCTCCCCCCCTCCCTCCCCCCCTCCCTCCCCCCACCCAGTTTGGTAAAATGATGCGCGCCACGCTGAGGTGTAAGATGACCCACTTGGATTTTTGTATGAAGGTGAGAGGAGAGACAAATACACATATTTCGTGGCACATCGTCGCGACGACGCTCGAGGCAATTAAGGCCCTTTGACCCAACTTCTCCCATCTTCCCCTCCTCTCCCCCGATACCTCTGCATATTTCGGATGGCACTTGTCTCTTCGCGCTCGCCGCCTCTCTCACACAATTTCACCCACCCTTCCCGCGGCTCGCTTCGCTCGCCGCTTCGACTAATACACAACCCGCAACCCCTTCCCGCCTTGAATAGACTGAAAGTCGGAAGGCCACCTTCAGGCGTCACCTCGAGGGCGAGTTTTCCACGGAGACCCTCGAGTTCTACAACGCTGTTGAAGAGTACCGGGCGTTGGTGGGATCCCTGGACGAGGAGGAGGTGAGGATGGATAAATGAGGAAACACGACACTCACACGACACTCAATCCTACCCACCCACTAACAACGAAAACCTTTTGACTTCTCTCTTCCCTCACACACACACGAGCAGTTTGAGAACATGAGGGAGGAGTGTAATGACATCGTCGACATGATATATAAGACGTTCGTTGAGGAGGGAGCGAAAGAGCAGGTAAACATCGAGGGCAAGACACGGAAAATGATTCAAGAATTGTCGCTAACCCTAATTATCGCCCTGCGCTGCGCTGCGCTACGCTACGCTACGCGGCTCACGAGCAGGTAAACATCGCAAGCAAGACTCGGAAAACGATTCAAGGAATTGTCGAGGGGGTCGACACGGAAAAGGAGCTCTTTCCTTTCACAATTTTTGACGCCGCACATCAGGAGGTGTACCAGCTGATGAATAGAGACACGTTTGAGCGGTTCAAGCACAACGACACATTAATGGACCAGATGCTGACTAGTCTCTTTGAGGAGGTAGACGTTGAGAAAAACGGGGTAATCACGGTCGCAGAATACAAATTGTGGGCGACCAAGAATCCAGAGTTGACTAATTTCTTGAAGGATTTACACAACGAGACATTCATGGGAGTTTCAAAGGCCGCAGGGCTCGAGAAGAGGAAAGCTAGGAGGATAAGCGTGCAGAAGCAGGTAAGTATGGACGAGCGAGTAGCGGAGTAGTGGCGAATAAATATAAATATAAATATATGACACCTGAGCAGCAAGCCGTATCCCCTCCCCCCCTCAACCATCGCCGTAATTCACACGCATTATCCCTCCGTCCTTTGCGATTCCGTTCGCTCGTTACAGCACCGGCTAAGCGTCAGCGGACAATCATCGTCGGGACGCTTTTCAGAGGGCGGCAGCGAAGCCCCTTCCAGTACGCGCTCCAGTGGAGGAACTCCAGTGGTTGGAAATGAATGATGGAAAGGGTTCTACCAGTTTTTTATGGACAAAAATACTCCAATTTTCTAATTATCGCCCTGCGCTACGCTACGCCACGCGGCTCGCTTCGCTCGCCGCTAAATGATGGAAAGGGTTCTACCAGTTTTTTGTGGACAAAAATATTCCAATTATCTAATTATCGCCCTGCGCTACACTACGCCACGCGGCTCGCTTCGTTCTCGCCGCTAGCAGTTTTTTATGGACAAAAATATTCCAATTATCCAATTATCGCCCTGCGCTACGCTACGCCGCGCCGCGGCGGCTCGCTTCGCTCGCCGCTAACAGTTTTTTATGGACAAAAATACTCCAATTTTCTAATTATCGCCCTGCGCTACGCTACCCTACGCCACGCGGCTCGCTTCGCTCGCCGCTTCGCTCCGCTCGCCGCAACCCTAATTCATCTGCTGCAAATACAGCCCTGAGTGGTCGACCAAAATTCCGTCTGCGATCCTCTTGCAAATCTCCACCACCTCTAAATTGCTCGCCTCTTCCAAATCCCCGTAGCCACTCTCCTTCAATTTTTGAGGGCTAAAGAAGCCAGTCTTGGGGGCACCGACATTTTCACCCAACCCATCAACCTCCAACCCCCCCGCATCCTTTGCAAACCTCAGCATTAAGAGCTCACCCGAAATATGCTTCGGCTCAGAGTAGACGACGTTTTTGTTAGTCTCCACTTGGGAGGGCTCCAGGACAATAGTTTTGTAGCGGTCGATGAAGTCGACGCTCGTGCTCTGGGGGGGTACCACCACGCTGATGGTGTCGACTGCTGTGTCGATGCTTGAGATGCTGCTGTTCCTCGTCCTCCCCCCCTCCTGCTCCTCCGCCGCGGCTTCGTCCAGCAGCTCCTTTAGGACCTTCTTCTCATCTTCGTTCGCAGCCTCGTCCAGCAGCTCCTGCAAAACGGGTTTCTCGTCTTTCAACTTCTTTGCCCCAACCCCCCCCCCACGGCTCGCTTCGCTCGCCGTCCTCTCCAAAATCTCCTCCATAACTTCTACCTCCCCTGTAGCCCTCTTCATCCCCTTCTCGATGTCCCCAAGGCTGACCATTCCGTCCATTCCGCCAACTGCATCCAAGCTCTTAGCGGTCAGGTTGGCCTCCCTGAAAGTAAACATCGGAGGAGCTGCCTGGAGCTCCAAGAACTTCTCGTGCTTCGAAACTTGCTCCTTCTCCCAGAGGTACCTCCTGTAGTCGTTTATGCAACCCTGGAGCTCGTCAAGCTCCATCTTTCCGTCTCCTTCGTCGTCGATATAGTTGCAAACAAGGTCGCACTCCTCAATGGTCAAGTCTAACTTCTTGTCAAGTCGGCAGCAGATGTTCTGCAAGTCCGCGCTGGTGATGACATCCAATTCATCTCCTCCTCCTCCTCCTCCCGCCCCAGCCCCCCCCCCCTCCTCCATCTCCCTCTCCTTCTTAGACTTCTTCTTCTTCTTCCCCTTGCCAAATTTGCCCTTACTCCCGACCTTCTTCAGGTTCAACAGGTCTTTCGTCCTCAGCTGCCGTGTCCTCATCACACCGGAGATCTTGTCAAGAACGGCTGCGATTCCAGCCTCCTTAGCCTTTTCCATCCTGTCGAAGAAAACTTTGACCTCCGCTAGCCTCTTGTCCTCCTCGGCCTTTTCCTCCTCCTTCCTCTTCTGCTCGGCCAAGAGGGCGAATTTGCTCACATCGCTGGCCTTGGTCAGCATCTCCAGGCCGACCCTCAGCTCTGCCCTGTCGATCATCCCGTCTCCAGTCTTGTCTATTTCGTTGAACACACCCACGAGCGATTTGCCCTTCTCCCTCATGATAATAAATATTGACCTCATGACCTTTGCCGTCCCCGTCTCCTCGAGCATCTTGAGCAGCGCCTCGATCCTCTCATCCTCCTCCTTCGCTTCTTTGTCAAGCTTTGCCTTCTCCTGCTTTGCCTCCTCTTTCCTTGCCACGAGAGCCTTCAACTGCGGGCTTGGTTCGCATATTGCTCTAAGCCCTCTCTTTAGATCCTTTGTGCTCATGCTACCGTCGCTCCCCTGCCCGTTACCGCTGCCAACCCCTGAAAACTGAGCAAGCAAATCAATCAGCCTCATGCCTCTGTCCTTCATGAAGCTTTCGAGTCTCTTGAGAGCATCCCCGACCTCCCCCTTGAGCTTGTCGGCTTCGGAGGGCTCATCGACATTTGCTATGGCCTCCTCCACCTCGTCGATCGACAGCTCCCCGTCTCCAGCGGGGTCCAGATACCTGAGCAATTTCACGACCTCGGCCTGCGTCAATCTTGCCATCCCCGATGGCCACTTCATGGTCCTCAGCCCAGCCTTGAGCTCGCACTCGGTCACTGTCCCTCCGGCTCCCTCCCCGAAGCTGGTGTCCATTAGGTCAAACCAGTCCTCAGTGCTTATCTTCAAAACTTCAAGGGCCTTAATCAGCCTTCGCAGCAACTCCTTGGCCTCCAAATTGAACTTCTCAACGGCTTGCACTCTTCTCGCCTTCCTAAAGGCGCTTTCGAACTCGCTAATTTCGATCTTCCCATCCTTGCTGGGGTCGAGATAGCCCGCGATTGCCTCAATCTCTCCGTCGCTGAAGTCCAACTTGGGTGTCTCACTCGCTTCCTTCAAGGCCTTGTCAGCCTCCTCCATCTTCTTCCTCAGCCTAGCATCTTCCTTTTCCTTCAGCTCCATCCTGCCAATCGTGATATCGGCCTTCCTCATTGCAGAGGCAAGCTCGTCCGTCTCCATGTCCCCATCCTGGTCGGGGTCAAGGTACTTGATGAGAGCGCTTATATCGTCGTCGCCAAGTTGTACTTCGGCTTTTAACCATTTGGTGATCTCTGCGTGGTCAACGACCCCATCCCCGGAAGCATCGAGCCTCTCGAAGAGAGTGCTCATCTTGACCCTCTTCTCCCTAATGGCGGCCTTCATCTTCTTCATCGCTGACAAAGCCTCCGGAGCCATCTTGCTGTGGGCGGAGGCCATTTGCACAAGCTTGAAGGCATTTTGCAGCTCCTTCAGATCAATTCCGTTGTTTTCGGGGTCGACAAACTTGCAAATGTTTTCCAAGTCCTCATCGCTGATACTGGGCATGGGCTTGATGTTATTGATCGTCTTTGTAAGCTTCTTCGCCTTCTTTGTCTCGACCTTCTTTGTCACCGTAAGGAGCCACTTCCTGAGGTCCTCTACGCCCAACTCGTCGTAATTATCCCCTCCGAGGTACTCTCCGAGAAATTCTCCGAGCTCCCTTCCGCCAAGCCACTCTCGCAACCTAATTAGGACACCCTCCGCGACCTTAGAATCGTCCTCTTCGACCTTGTTTGCAGGGTCGGACGGCATGCTTATGTCGCCACGGAGTCTTCTGAAGCCGTAGTTAAGGTCTTGTCGAGAAAAGGATCCAGAAATTACATCTGTCGACACAAAGATGGAGTCCAAGCCTCCGTACATCGTTGTGAGAGGAAGCTTCTTAGCAGAGAGCATGTGCTTGTTCTTCTGCTCATAAGCGAAGCGCCTGAAGTCTCGAATCACGAGCTCAAGCTCTTCCTTATCGATTTCTCCGTCACCACTTGTGTCCATGAAGGTGATGAGACATTCAACATCCTCGAGGCTCATCTTGAGCCTGGCCTTTTTCAGGGCTGCATGAAGCTCACTGGCGTCGGCCGTGCCACCTCCTGACTTATCGATCATGAAAAAGAGGTCCTTGACCCTCATCTGCTTCCTCCGCATGAAGCTTTCGAGCTTGTTGATGACCTTGTCGGCACCACAGTCGCGAGCGACTGCTACTTTATCTTCAAACTTCTGGGTGGCCATCATTTTTTCGACGAGCTGCTTCCTCTCATTCTCGAGCTTCTCTTTTGCCCTTCGGAGAGGCGCAAGGGCCTCCGCCTTCGGTTCCGACATGAGCTTCATTCCATACCTAAGTTCCTCTCCAGTGATCACGCCGCTGCCGTCTTTATCGATTTCCCTGAAAAGATCTGTCATCCTAAGTCCCTTGTCTTTCATGCACTTCTCAAGCATGATAAGGACGTCTCCCGCACCCGAAGACTTGGCCTCTTCAATTTTACGGTTCAAAACAGCCTGCTCCTCTTCGCGTACAATCCGCTCCTGCTCCTGTTGCTCGAGAGCCTCGTCACGGCGCTTGATGAGAGCCTTTACGGCCCCTGAGGGTTCACTGAGGGCCTTAAGTCCCGCGGTGAGCTCTTCAACATCGATGTCGCCGTCGCCAGACTTGTCCATGGCTGAGAAAAAGTCCATGAGGCGCTGCCCTTTCTCCTTCATGAAATTCTCGAGCCTCATCATTGTCGTGCCAACCTCCTGCTCCATGAGTTCGTCTTCGGAGACCTTTCCGAGCTTGTCGAAGGCGACAACCGCCTCGTCAATTGATATGTCGCCTTCCCCCGAAGGATCCATGAAGCGGACAAGCTTTATGACGTCAGGTTCGGAAAAAAGTTCGGTGGCGTTCTTCCCTTTCCCCTGCTTGAGCTTCTTGAGGCCGAGCCTAAGTTCGCGGGACGTGACGGTGCCATCGGATTTAGCAGCCCCCGACGAGTCCATCTTGGAGAACCATTGCTGCACAGTCCAAGACTTTTTATCGAGGACTTTTTTCAGCTTGGTCAGGAGCTTCTTCCCCTTTTGGACGAGGCCCTTCTCGGCCCGGGCTCGCCTTGCTTTACGAAAGGCACCTTCGAGCTCCACGAGGTCTATCTGCCCGTCGCCCGAGGGATCAAGGTACTTGACAAGTGTGTTTATCTCGTCGTCGGTGAAGGAATCGGGTTGCATGGCAATGGCCTTCTTGACAGCCTTATCGGCGTGGGTGACCTTCTCCATGACAATCGCCTTCTCCTTCTCTTCGATTTCGATCCTTCCCACGGTGACTTCTGCGCGGCGCATCGCGGCAGCGAGCTCGTCAGTCTCCATGTCCCCGTCATTGTCAGGGTCAAGGTAACGCAGCGTGGCGTTTATATCATCAATGTCAATCCCAAAGGAGGAGAGCCAATCGGCAATTTCTGCGTGTGACACGATGCCGTCGCCTGATCGGTCGAGCTCTTTGAAGAGGTCGTCGAGCTTCATGTTGTTCCTCTTGATATGATTGATGAGCATGGTAACACAGCTTATGGCCCCATCCTCCATGGCCTCGGCAGCAGCCGAGCGCTTGACAAGTCGGAAGGCCTCCTCGAGCTCTCCTGCGTCGATTCCGTCTCCGTTGGGATCCATGAAGTTTATAACCTTTTGGATGTCTTCGTCGTTCAAGGTGGGTGAATCGTTCATGGCATTGATCTCCATCTTGGCTTCGAGCTTCTTCCAGTTGTCGTTGAGGACGAGGACAAGCTCGAGGCATCGCTTGAGAGCCTGCTCGGCGATGTTCTTTGTGGTGGCCGAAGCAGAAACCATGGAGGCTGCAAAGTCCTTGAAAGAGATGCGGGAGGAGGGGGAGTTGAGCTTGAGGAAGTCAAGGACGGCCTCGATCTCAGAATCTGTGATTTGCAAGCGGCGAGTCTTGGGACGGTGCCTGTGCTTGCGCTTAGAGGACCGGCGAGTGGATTTAGGGGTCGCTGCCGTGGACAAAGACCCAAGGGAAACTTGCTCGACGTAGTCGTCGTAGAGTTGGGGGGTCACGGTCATGGTAGACTCCAGGGCCTTGGCGAGAGTGTCTGAGTCCCTAGGCTTCGTGAGGGTGTTGATGGGGTCGAGCAGGAGGCCGAGTCTCTTACTACGAGGCGAGATAGGAGGACCATTGTCGTTACTACTCCAGAGCTTCTGGACGGCCTTGCGCGTAAGCTTGAGAGACTGTGAGACGTAAATTCCTTGCGTGATGTTGTCCTTCTGGACGCGGCGGAACTGGCGTAGGGCCTCCTCCAGCTCTGCGATGTCCACAGCGCCGTCCCCAGAATCGTCGAGAAATTTGACAAGGGTTTCCATCTTGTCGTCTGCAATGTTGCATTTGATGTTCTTTAGAGCCTGTTGAAGCTCCTGGCCGTCAAGGGTGCCGTCGCCTGACTTGTCAACCCCATAGAAGATGTCCTGAAGGCGGAGCTGGTACTTGCGAATAAAGCCCTCCAGCTTTCCCAAGACTGTCGCTGCTCCGCAAAGGTCGGCCTCGGCCATGCGCGACCTCATAGCGTTCTCCTCCTTTGATATCCTTATGAAATCCTCGACGTTGGTGCACTGAGAGAAGGGAAGTGCCGTCTTGAACTTGGGGCGGATGCGAATTTCCATATTTGCAACCCCGCGCTCGTCAAACGAACGAAATAAGGAGATGTCTGAGACGAGGATGAAGGGCTCGGTCTTCTTCACAATTGCGTTCGACGCGGATAAGGGGTTCCCAGTGAATACGAACTGCTTCGGGATGAAGGAGCTGTAGTGTGTGTTGAGTAGGGTCCTGATTTTCGCAAGGGGGGACTGCGAGGGTGGGTGGATGGGGGGGGGGGATTAGGGGAGGATTGATTAGTAGTGTAAGAGCTGTTCTTTCCATCCTCATTCTCATCATCTCACCTTCTTCATGACAATCATTTTACCAACCACCGATTTGGTCTTCTCCATAACTACAGAGAGGTTGACAGGTGCGTCTGTTAGAGGATCGTCAAAGTAGTCCGATGCGACTGACATACTTTGAGAGGCGATGAAGGGGGGGGGCGATTCTGTGCGAGACACAGCGCTGTCAGCGCTGCCAGGCACCGTCAAAATGGAGGCAGGTTGGGGAGGGGAGAGGGGGGGCAAAGGCCTCGTCGCGTCGATGATCGAAGGGGAGGTGATGATAGAATCCAAAGGTTGGAGAGAGGCAGATGTCTCATCGTTCTGGGTCACCAAGGCAGAAGAACCAAGGGAATCGTTACCGACAGACCCATCGAAAGATGAATCATCGGGGTTCATAGCCTCAAAGCTGAGGAGCTGCTCGAGGAAGTTCTGCTGGACGGAGGTGTTTGCAGAGGAAATGCCACCAATGGTGGAATCATCCCTGGAGGAGAGTGTCACATCATCCTCAAAATTGGTCGACTGGGGATTAATAGGAGGGGGGGGTTAGGGAGTTTGGAAGAGGACAGATGAGGCTGAGAAGGGTCGTAAAACGAAAGCCAGCTTACCTCAGCCAACATCTCTTGGACGGACAGGTCGTGAGAATTCTGTGAGAAGCTCTTGGACACGGAAAGGTGATTCAAAGTGGACGGCGACATTATAGAGTCAGCAAGGGTGGCCATCTTGTCTTCCTCCTTCTTCGTAGCCTTCGCTAACCTCCTCTTTTTTGCCAACACTGCGAGGGGTTAGAAGGGAGTTAGGGCAGGTGAGAAGGTGAGGGGGGGGAGAGGGGAAGATCGGGGGTAGGCAAGGGGAACGTACTCTTCTTCTTTTTCAGACGCTGCTTTTTTGTCTCCCATTTCCTTCCAACCTGCTGTAAATATGGACTAGGATTTTCCCTAACCGGAGGATTGTCCCGAGCCTTCACAATCTGAGGTAAGGTTAGGCTAGAGGAGAGGAGCGAATCCATTTCGCTGACGGAACTCTCCTTCATGTCGGAGAGGAGTGGGGATGGGAGGAGGGGTGGAGCTGATGAAAGGGGAAGGGATGGGGGATTTGTGAGTGAACTGGAGAAAAAGAAGTTGGGGAGGGTGGGCAGAGGGCTTTACTGGGGTGGTGGATGAGAGAAAATGGGATGACAACGAAACGATTTAAATGTCCAGATGGGATTGTAGTATTATATAACCGCCCGATCTGTAAAAAAATATCTCGTCCGTGTTCACGACTGTTGTTTTTTCGGAGAAAATGCTCATTATCTATTGTTAACAAGCAGCGGCACGGTACTTGTTTGAGTGAGAGGTATGTAGGTCGCATTTTTAACCATTTAAGCGTATAATTTTTCGCCGTCTTGTTGTAGATAAAGTGTAAAAAGCCAAAAGAAAGAAGGTAGACAATTTTTGGTCTGCGAACTTGGAAAAACCACTTTTCCTGTAAGGCTCTGATCGAGTCAGAAGATTTACACCTATTAAGCTTACCGACGCTTCATTACGACTCTTAGCTCTCAAAGAAAAAATTCCGCTGTAATATAATGCACTATCTTTAGACCGAATTTCCATACCAGGAGTTACGCTACTATCTCCTACGAAATCATCCGCGATTTTTCGTGACCATTGTGACATTCTTGTCAATACAAGTTTTAATGCATAAATTTACTAATTTATGTATGTTAAGCACAATTGAAAATTTTAATAGCAAATGGAATCAGTTATGAAAATTTGATTATATGTGTAACAATATTTTGAATATTTATATGTCAATATTGATCGAAGGGTGTTTTCATATATTCTTAAATCCAAAATTGATATTCATTAATTTATTTGAAACCTTTGAAAAAATATTTTCACTATTTATCAAAATCCAATTTAAGATATATAAATACATAAATTTATGTTTAAATTTGATACAGTAAAATATGATAGATTTTTAAAGTCTCAAATAATCGATTTCATTTTGCCGATTTTTTAAGTCAATTTTGTCAGATGTCCACTCAGTAATAATCTTCACCCACATCTAAATCTCAATCTCAGAGTTTCTTTACCATCATCTCTGACAGGTTATAAGCCCAATATCACGCACACACACTCTTCGCACACCTTTTCATCACCCGCACCACCAAAAAATTTACGCCACAAAACCCAATATCCCATCCTCAACATCATCAAAAGCAAAACAGAATTCTCCAATTTTTTTTGCTCTACGACCACCATAACCTCCCAAAAACGTTCCTCCCACCTTCACTCTATCCCATCTACCCATCCTCCAAAAACAACCAAATTCCGTCACCATCTACCCGAATTCCACTCCCCAACTCAGAAATTCTTTCATCGCTGAGAGAAATTTTATACCATTTCCAACACATTTTCACTCCGTATCTTCATCATATCAACATTCAACATAATCGCACACTCTCCAACCGCCACGAACACGTTTATTCCATTTTTCACCCCCAAACAAACCCCTCATCATGTCCACTTTCACCACTCCTCCACTTCCTGCCAACGCAACATCCGTTACGCCGCCAAACGCACCAACGGAACCTCCCCTTATCGTAACCGCCACGCTCATTCAAGATAGCGTCATCGCCCTCATCCAGACCATTCTCTCAAAAGAGTCCTCATGGGATGACTCTACTTCAACCGACGCCAACATAACCGATGCCGCACTCGCCACACTCATCGACAAAACTGCCTACACATGCGAGCAGCGCGTCGACACCTTCTACGTCAATTCAATCTGCCCGAAGTCCAGGAACCTACTCGCCAGCTACGTCACTGGTATTCAAAACCACATCAAGAACCTACGCACAGTCATAGTTCACGAAGTTCAGGAGGATCTTTCACTCTCTGAGCTACTGCTAGTAATCGCTCCAGACGAGCCCACCCCCGCACAATCCGTAGCACCCCAAGAAACCATCCTCAACCCCACCCACACCCAGAGTATCCTCAGACATCTTGTCGAGCTCCACTCAATCTTCGTCCCTACCGCGCGGGAACTCTCAGCCCGGGCTACCCTCGAAACTACCATGAATCCCACCGGCACCGCAGGGCCAACCTCAACAAACTCAACCACGACGATCCTCACACCACTTAAACACCTTATCCACGACCTCGCTCAACGCGAAAAGCAGGGCACTCCAGCCCCCTCCTTCCAGTACATGATCGAAATCATATCTACATGCATCAAAATCAGAACCGGCCTCCTCGACACCCGCGCTCTCAATACAATGCAGAAGGACGTTAACGCGATCCTTAAAGCACTACATCTCGACAACTCCAACGCACGCCTACCCAACTCTCACGCTCACAAACTACTAAGCTTCATCTACGACTCTGCCAACGGAACGATGACGGGTCTCATGACCCAACTTTCCCAACCCGACATCCTCCTCACCCACTTCAACACGCACAAGGAGCGTTCGCCCACGAGCCCCATCTTCAACGAGGCTTCGGCAGCTCCCTTCATCCCACCTCCCAGCTACATCAGGAGCTTCCCCGACTTCTACAATTACTTTAACTCTGTCCTCATCATCAACACTCTCACCACCAACTCACATCCAAACATATTCTTCCGCCAGACCCTCGCCATCTACATCGCAACACACACCCCGTTCAAGGACGCTCCCCAGGATCTCATTACCAAGCTTCACAACCTCCTCGTTGGCTACAACCCCTCCTCTGACCCTTATTTCCACGAAGATATCTCTACACACTCCACAGTCGCAGGACAAAACTCACAGTCCTTCTTCGCCAGAACTCTCTTCGAGTTCGTTCAACCCAACGCACCCCATAACAAGCCGTGGCCGCACTTCTCGACCACTCCAACCAACCCAACCTACGCATCATCAACCTCCAAGAAATCAGCATCCTCAAAATCCTCACCCGCCAAAGCCGACAAACGCACCAACCACCGCTCGAACACTTTCGCTGCGAAACTCGATGCCTTCATCTCCCACCCCAAAATCAACCAAATCTCAAACAACATCAACTACGATCCCGACCAGCACCCCAGCGACTACGACGAACTTAAGGCACTCTTCACATGGGGAAACGGGGAGCTCATACGCAACCCTAACTACGACCCTACCAAACCCATCCTCGACGTCACCAACATCGACATTTCCTCACCGCCCTACAGCAAAATGCACGACGATGCATCCTCCAACACACCAGGTAAACCCTGTAACTACGATCTTACCACAGCCTCTTCTTCCCCCAACACCTTGTGCTGCATCCTCCACGGTTTTGGCAACCACGACTCAGCCAAGTGCCGCGCCCTCGCCGCTCAACGCAACTCCAACAGCCCCTTCATCATGGAGTATAACGACACCCACTCCTGAAACTCTGCCGCGCCGATACCGACGACGACGCCACCCTCGACGGCGCACTCAATAACCGAAACCGCAACCACACCTACAACCCATATCCACGCATATCTTACGCACACTCGCCCAAACTCTTCCGACCCTCACCCGGTGATCTACGACACTGGCTCTAACGCTATCATCGCACCTTTTAACACACTTCACGACCGTAAACCTCTCATACATCACATCCCCATCGGCACCTCCGCTCAATCCATCGAGCACGCCACCGCCAACAAACCCGCACTCACCGCAACGCACGTAGGAACTCTAAAACTACTCATCCCTCACAACAACCAAATTTGGTCGCTCGACAACGCCTACGAGTGCCCGAATGCACACACTATTCTCTTCCCCTTCAACCGAGAGAAAGGGTACTTCGACCCCAACTCTCCCAACAAACACGGAACCCTCCACTCACCCCACGGTAACATTTCTCTCTACATAGGAACCCTCAACGTTCCCCAGCTCCACGTAAAAGTAATTCTACCATCACTCACTTCCAACGCTACGATAACCTCCGATCGTAGACTACGTTCTCACTCCAAAAACGACGCCCCGACACAACCACAACCCACACCTACCGTCCCCGAACTTTCTGAGTCACCTCCGCAGCCAACGCCACTCCACACACCAACGACTATACCACCTCTCCCACCCCCCGACCCCGACAAACACCAGCAACTGATCGACTACTCCGTCGCCGCAACAGCTCACGCCACATTAGGTCATCGCAACTACAACGACCTGCAAGATATGTATAAGTTCAACACAATCCGCAATCTGCCAAACATAAAGACTGTACTCCATCACAACAAAACCCTCCCGTGCCGAGCCTGCATGGCCGGCAACACCCACCGCTCGCCCTCTCCAAAGAAAACCCGAACTCTCACCGTCCCTATCGTTCGAAAACGAGTTAGCTTCAGTTTCGACCGACTCACCTCCCCCGACCTTTCCCTCGACGGCCACAAATACGGCCTGATACTAATCGACAATATCACCAAAAGAGCCTGGGGATGGCTCCTCAAAACTAAAACTGAACAAGAATTCCTCGACGTGGTCATCGACGGAAAGAACCGAAACCGTGTCTCCATTCTATCAATAATCCAAGGTGCTCACTCCCAACTACAACACCTCGAAATCTCCATCCACGATCCACCCAAACTCCCCGAGAACTTTCTCACTCCCATCACCGACCCCAACGATAACTCCAATTATTTCCCCACCCACGTCGGCACAACGAACGACCTCGACGCTACTCGCGGCGAACTCGGTTCCGCCGACACCCGCCTCCACACCGACAACGAGGACACTTTCTACACAGACCTCGTCGTCAGAAAACTCAACCTCTACGGCGCTACCGTAACCCGAACACCCCCCTACACACCCTCTCGCAACGGCTTTGTCGAACGCCTTCAAGGCACCCTTGCCTCCATGACCCGCGCAGCCATACAGCACGCCAACGTACCCAAGGCCCTCTGGTCTGACATCTTCATGATGCAGCTAGTGCATTACAATTGCTGTCTACACTCCTCGCACCGCGAACTGGTGAGAGAAGCCAAACGTAACCCTTCCCACTCCATCCCGGCCGCCCTTCTCAAAATGAAAGCTCCCATCGAACTCGACACTGGCTACAAACCCGACTACGACCGAACTTACGCACCCTACACACCCGGCTACGCCTGGACTCACAAGGCCCCAAAGAACCAAACCTACGCGCAAAAACGGAAATGGGACCCGCGAGGCCGACAGGCTATCGTAGCCGGCTACGTGAACCCCAACATGGGTATCCCTTCAAAAATCCTCATCCGCTACACCGACGGCCGTCCGCTCAATGAATTAATCAACGATCCTACCTGCGACTTCCATAAACTTCATGAATGCGGCCACTTCAACGCAGACCGCACTTTCTCCATAGCTGGGGAAACCTCTATCGCCCAATCCCACAACATTCTCCCACGCAACACTCAAAAGCTCCAAGAGCTTCTTGCACGCCTTCCAAAAGAACTTCTCGACCACGAACCCTCACACTCTGATGTCATCATCGACAAAAACGCACAATCCACCCTTTCTCGCAACCTCCCGAACACAAGTCACAGCCACGGCGGCAGGGGCAGAGGCAGAGGCAGAGGAGGAGGAAGAGGCAGGGGTAGAGGACGAGGACGAGGCAGAGACGGAGGTCGCACCAGTCGCACCTCACCAGCCACACGCCTCACGCAACTTGAAAGCATCCAACAATCTCTCCCCGCACTACCTCCCACGGCCACAAATCCTCACATCGGCACAACCGACTCGCTCCACAATCTGAACTCCAACCTCTCTACAACAGCCAACTCAACTCGAGCGAACAACACCAACAACGTCCGCTTCAACCTCCCTGTTCGATTTAAACACGCCACGCAAACACTCTTCTTCGATGATCACTCACCTTCATACGGAAGCCTGACCCACAAAACTGAAACAAAACTAGCACCCGCTCCTCGCTTTTCACGAGGTACCGAGCCCGTCATCCCCACCCACAAACTATCCGATAACTCTCCTACACATCTCTCCGTCATGGACCACATCGCGTCCTGGAACAACTACAACACTCGTCAAGACCCTGACACATGCGACTGCGACCAAAACTGCTCATGTCATTACACAGCACTCGACCATTCCGAAAATCTCACCTTCTCCTCCTTCTCAAGACTACGTCACCCCCGACATGGTCTTCGCGTCGCTCACAACGCAAATCCTCACTCCCCTTACCACGTTCTTTCCCAACTCTCAATCCTCCAAAACATCAACGACATGTACCACACCGAACCCTCCGACCCAACCATAACACACTTTAACCACGAGTTAAGTGACTCGAAATTCACGAAGAACAGCATCGAGATCGCGCCCTCCACGCGCAACTTAGCAGACTCCCTCAATTCGTTCACTTCCTTCTTACCACGCGCTCACAACCTATCCTCCAATACCTTCGATTTCAACAAGCAACCAACCGACTCCAATCAGGCAACTCTCATATCCGACAATGAAAACCCCCACTCAAAACCCACTTCTACGCACTTCCAAACTTCAGACTTCAACGAAGTCAAGGGACTCATTGATTCCAACGCCTTAGTCCCCATTTCAACCGCCTACGACAACCTCAAGAATTTCACCATCGTCGACGTCATGGTCGTCCGCAAATTCAAACCTACGGACGATCCAACATCGTTCACAGCAAAATCCCGGCTCGTTCCACGTGGAGACACCATCGCCTACAGCGATAACACCTCCAATACTGCCCACCTCCAACCCCGCCCTCTAACCTACGCACCAACCATCGACGCAATCCCGAAACGAATCTTCTTTAACATCGCCTCTTCTAACGGCGCCAACTGCCAACTCCTCGACTTCACCCAGGCCTTCGGTCAACCTAAACTCGATCCCAACGGACCACAATACCTCCTCCGTTACCCTCCCCGCTACCGCACCCCCGAAATCGACCAACTTCTCATCAATCATTGTACGCAAGACTCTCCCGACGCGCCCACCATTATTCCCTCGAACTCTCACTATATACTACTACGCCTCAATTCCTACCTCTACGGCCTACCCGAAGCCGCAAGAAAATGGTACCTACTCCTCACCAAACACGTCATGGACCTCGATTACGAGCAACACCCAAGATGGCAATGTTTCTTCAAACGGATCGAACCCGACTCGTCAGTCTCTTTTCTGATCCTCCACGTCGACGACATCGTCGGAATGAACGACGGATGCCAAGACGACCACATCAGCCAAACCTTTAACGAACTTCGTCAACACCTCACCGCTAAGGAGCACACCGACCTCAACGGCTCGTACTTCCTCAACGTCCGCTACATCCAGAACGACGACCGTACCTGGACAGCGGACCAACACTCCTACATTGAAAACCTCAGGCTCAAATTTCCCATCTTCCCTCAAACACGCCAGCACCCAACAACCCAGCTCCCCGCCAACTACGACATCGGACTCGGAGGCGACAGCACTTGCGAAACCGACGTCCTCGCACTAGAAGAACACTTCAATTTCCAATACTCATCGCTCGCAGGCAGCCTCATTTACTTGCTTGAAACCAGAGAAGACGTGCGCGCAAGCACCGTCTTCGTCTGCACCCACTCCAAACTACCCGGACGTAAACACTTCCTCGCTATAAATCACCTGCTCAACTACATTTACGAGACCAAGCATCTCGTATTCAACTTCGCCAAACGCTACGCGAAAACTCACTCCCTACACGCCCTCACCGAATCCTACCCACCGACTCCTAAAGACCACATAAGGTACCTCTTCAGCCCACGCCTCGCCAACGGCAAGGCACCAGAGCTTCCTGATGGCCTCCCGCCTAACAAATCAGGCTTCCTCGAAGTGTTCCACTGCTTTGATGCAGAGCACAAATCACATACAAACGGAAAAGCAATCCTAGCATACGCGATATTCTACGGCAACAGCCTCATCCAATTTAACGTTAAGATTCCCAAACTCACGGCACCCGACACCACCTGTGCGGAGGCACAAGCCTCCTCAGCGGGCGCCGCCTCACTATCAAACATTGTGTCAAACCTCGAACTCTTCAACATCTACAAACTCGACCGTAGTAACCCACCTCCCACCTTCTGCGACAACAAGAGCCTCGTAGAATGCATAATCAACCACAAAGACACTCCGATCCCACACACCCAACCCCACATCCGTCTACACGCGCAACGCCTTCACGACTACCACCGCAACGGCGACACCGCCCTCTCTCACATCTACTCCGCCCTCAACACTTCCGACATCGGCACCAAGACCCTCCCCAAAATCGCCAATGCCATCCACACAGCCTCACTTCTCAACATGCAACAAACCGACGATAAGTGGTTCACTCGCATACTTCAACCCATCGCAACTCGCGCAAAACTCGAGCACGACTCCCTCATCGCCATCATCGACGACGCCGATTCTGACTCGAATCCCGACATTGACGACTACGACGTCAAAATACCACACCAGCCTTCCCTCTCCCCTCCCGGGGGGGGTTAACCCTCGCAACACTTCGCATAATCACTCACTACACAAGGTTCACTCGTCACGCACACTCGAGTTTCTCCTTTTTTTTTCTTCTTCGAAGACTCCTCTGAGCTCAGCTCCTCTCAGTTACGCCTCGCGCAGCATGGGGGGGGGTGTCAGATGTCCACTCAGTAATAATCTTCACCCACATCTAAATCTCAATCTCAGAGTTTCTTTACCATCATCTCTGACAAATTTTCAATTTTGACTTCAATCACCCCTTGTCCTCGTCGTCTCCTAATGCCCACCTCCCCTTCAATTCCCCCCACTTATTGCCCCCATTCGTTCTCTTCCCCATGACCTCCCTTCCCTGCATCTCCCCGACCTGGCTCCACCCGTAGTCCTCGTAGACGCCCTTTAGCTTCCCTCCCCCCACCCTGTCGTCAAGCACACAAACAACCCCGTCCCCTCCGACCCCCCCCACCACAGCCGCCGCGACGCACGACATAACGTAACCCGGTTTCCACCTCCCTCCGAGGATCCCTCCCCCCCATAAGGATCCTCTTTTTTCCTCCGTCGTCACCATATATATCATTGCTCCTGCGTCGTCGAAATCTTCCCCGTAATCCATAAGCCCAGTCTGAATTCCCACCCGCCCCTCCACGCCGTCCTCGCCCAACAGTCTGTGCGGAGAGCAACACAGGGGCCAAGTAATGGGAAGGTGGAGGTGTCAGCCTGCAGGAACTTACCCCTAGCCGCCAACACGTCCAACGATACACGACAAAGAACCCCCCACTAGATAATGCAACCGATTGCACAGTTCATGTTGCTCTTCTCGACAGTCTTCTCCTTGTGAAAAAATGTTTCTTCGGGTCCTCCCCCTCCCCCCTCCTCCTCACCTTATCTCCACCTCCCCGTCCCATTCTGACGGCAATGCCGACCCTAAGTCTTTAAGTGCTATACATTTGGACTCTCTCTTAAGGATAACCATGCTCAGTGGGAGTAAAGGATTGACTTCGAGTCGGGCTGGTAGGAACGAAAATTGTAATTCCTTTATTTCTGCGAATCTTGGGACGCCAATTTGCAAGCCTTCCACAACAACTAGGATTCCTAAAAGAAAAAGAAGGAGGACCTCCAACCTCATTCCGGCAAATGAGTAAATTTACAACCTCAACCTTGTTCCTTTGTTGGCTCGAAAATATTTTTAGTCTCCCATATTTTCTTTACAAACACAAAAGGGACTACTTCTTCCCCTTCTTCTTCTCCTTCTTTCCCCTCACTTCCCCGTCCTTCTTCAACTTCTCGCGGAGCTTCTTCTTGGCATTCTCGTCGGCTCTCTTCTCTCTAACCCTGACAGGTGCATTTAGGACACCGTTTACTATGCTCTTATACCCAGAGGACCCAGTAACGGTGCGACCGTGTGAATTTGCGGTCTCCAGAATTAGGGCATCTAAGAATGCGTCTTCGTCATCAATTGCCATGGTCTTTTGTGAGATGTCCTTCGCCTCCTCTTTTCCTCCCTTGTTCTTTTTCTTTTTCTTGTTCTTCTTTTTTGCATCTTCCCTGCCCCCCTCCTCTCCTGCCACCCCGGCAGCTCCAGCAGCACCAGCAGCTCCGCCCTCTAGTCTCTTTCTTCTCTCCTCGGCTAGTTTTCTAAGCCAGTCGTTCTCTCCCCCCCCTTCTCCTTTTCCCTCTCTACCCCCATCTCCGTCTTCTTCGCTTTCGCTTCCACTTTCCAAATTTAAGATACTCAAGTCTACCTTGGGTCGCTCAACATGGTCCCCGCACAAAAAACAGAAGTCTTCACCCTCTTCTCCCCCCCCCTTTGTCTTCTTCTTCTTGAAAACCTTGATTCTCCTATCCCCCCCTTCCCCATAGCTCACGTGTCCCAGGTCCATCTGCTCGCACATTTCGTGGACGACCGCGCGGTCCTTGCTGCTTAGCTTCGCGGGCATCTCCAAAACTTCTTGGGCACTCGACATGAACGCGTCAATCTTGTTCAAGAGCGCCGTCGTCGAGGAGGAGGATCCGCCAGACTTCTTCCCCTGTTTTCCGTTTGGTGGTGGGAGTGGCTCAGTGTTCTTCTTCCCTTCTCCCTTCTCCTTCCCCTCTCCTTTAAGAACCTTCGCAAAATCAGGTCCTCCCCCTCCTCCCATCTCCCCACCCCCCACCACCCCGACCTCCCCCGACGCAGTCCTATACTCTCCAAACTCTTCAATATAGTCGCACAGGCCTCTGATGAAATCGTCCCTTCCCAGCACCCCCCCAACATCACCAATGACAATGAGCCTCCTCCTCGCCCTCGTAACAGCTACGTTTATCCTCCTGTACTCCCTCAAAAACCCAACGGTCGCCCCTCCGCTCCTGACCATACTGATGATAATAACGTCCTTCTCCCCCCCTTGAAACCCGTCAACAGTCTTAACCTCCAAATCCCACTCCCCCAGCTCCTCCCCAAGGCACTCCCTCAGGTATCTGACTTGACCGTTGTATGGTGTGACCACCCCGATACTTACGTTCTTGGGTAGACCCCTCACAGCATCCTGCACCAATTTCGCCTCCCCGACGTTGTAATACCCGCCGCCTGGAATGCCAGACTCGTTCATTCCTCCCTCCGTGTCGATCAAGATGCAGACGTCCTCCCCTCCCTCCTCGACGCCAAGATCCTTCAGGCACCGGCTCTCGACGGCGGGTGTGCCCGCTTTTAAGCGGCCCTGGTAGACCGCATCGCTCGCCCACCTGCAAATGCTACCCGACATCCTGTACTGCAAATCGAGCCTGCGGATGATGAACGTGTTAGACGAAGCAGCGAACCTCTCCCCTCCCCTGGCTCGTCCCTCCTCACCTCCTTTCCCTCCCTCTACCCATCATCCTCTCGAAAAGTGTGACCGCTAATTCCCCGCACTTGTCGTTCTTGACGACAGGGGGTAGCTGCAGGTGATCCCCCGCCAGCACCGCCCTCTTCCCCTTGAGCATCGCCGCCCACGCCCAGCCCTCGAGGCACATGCCGGCTTCGTCGACGACAACGACGTCGAAGACTTCCTTCTCCAGAACGCGAGTCCGAGCCCCAACGCAGGTCGCAAACACGACCTTGGCATTCCCGACAACCTCCCGAACAACCCTGTCCGTCCTTTCTCTGATTTCCCTCCTGTCCTCCTTGACCCGCTTCCAACCCTCCTTCCTCTCTGCCCCCCTCTTCCTTTTCATCCCCCCAATGATGTCCTCAATTTCCTTCCTTACATCTTCAACAATCTCCATCCCCTCATGCTTGTCCAGTATATTCCCCAATACCCATTTCCTCCCACCCCCCTTCCCACCCGCCCTCGCAGTGTGCCCTAGTCTGACCATCTCCCCGACTCCCCTCTTGTCCAGCCTCTCCAGTACATTGTCGACTGCCACGTTGCTCGGGGCGACGACTAGGACCCTCCACCCGACCTTGACACACTCCTCCACTAGCCGAACCACGGCAGTGGTCTTCCCAGTTCCGGGGGGACCGTGGATCAAAGACACAGTGCCATTGAGAGCGTTCCGAACCGCCTCGACTTGACCCTCATTTAGGCCGTCCTTGTCCTGGACGTCTCTCACCTCTGGGGGAGTAGGCGGGACCAGCTGCGCACCCTCTCTTTTAAAAACCTCCGAAATGACCCCCCCCGCGACTGGGTGCCCCACGCCTTCTCTCAACAGCTCCTCCAGAGCCCTCAACACCTTGATGTTGACCTTGTCAAAGCTCCCCTTCCTCAGCCTCACAGTGCTCTCGAGAATGTCGTGAATAGTGACGTCAGCCGACTGCTTGCACGGTGTACTCGGACGATCATCGTGATACTGAACAGTAACACAATCGTCCGCAACCTCAACGACGGTCCCTGAGAAGGAGCAATCGTAGTGCTGGACATCCTGGGTCTTTATGGTGTACATTATCACTTCGTCGCCTATTTTATGGTCATCTGAGGTTATATTTGAAGTCTGCGATACTAATACAGCCCGAATCTTCCCATACATTGCCACGCGGGTCGACTGGATCGCAAAATCTGTAGCCTTGGACGAAGCCTCGTTGGAGCTTGATGGAGAGTAATACATCTCTGACTTGTACAATTCAACATACTTTGATATGAACGGTCGTAAAGATGGTAGGTCTCCAGATTCGCTGCTCATTGGGAGGAGGGGGTGCAAAGGAAAGGAAAGGGAAAAGGATTAGAAAACCCAAAGTATTTTGGCATTATTTCTGGTGCTTTCACGCACTGACGCCTGCAACGCCCGCGCGCGAAACTTGTTGCGGTAGCTACGCTACCAGCACAAGGGCGGTGTGCCACCCACCCTTCAAGAGAAGCGCTGTCTTCGGACACCTTCGACGCACTGGGAAGGCAATAACTGCACCGCGTTGAAATTTCTCAAATAAATATATCTCACTTATCATCCTCCATCCGATGCACATGGTCATCAGGGTTAAAGACGATCTGGGAAGTTGTCGCTCTCCTCCTAGTCCCCCTCCCTGGATCAATTGCCCTCGGTCTCTCCACATCTTTATTCATATTCTCGCTTCTCAATCCCGTCGTTTTCATCCCCTTATCACCCTCTCCTGCCGAGAAGCTCCTCCTCCTTCTGCTCGTCTTCTTTCTTCCATCTCCCGCCCCTCCATCTGCCCCCCCCCCACCTCCCCCCTCCTGGCTCAGCAAGAACGCCCCCAGCGCCCCCAGGTACCCCTCGTGCTCCAAAAACAGTCCCTCGACCTGCCCCTTTGACCAGTAGTCGATACTGAACGAAAGCCTCCTCTGCGCGATGTCGTTGTGCCGCAGGAAGTTCCCTACGAAGTAGATCTTGTTCGTGTTGTAGATCTGCGCCGTCAGGTAAGCGATGTGGCCTATGTTGTTCGTGCAGAGCATGAGGAGGGCCCTGGCAAGGTCTTCCTCCCCGACGATGTCCGAGCCCCCCCCTTCCTCTGACCCCCCCGAGCCCGTCCCGTCACTCTTGGACGAACGGGGATCCCCATCCTTAGAAGCCATCTTGCCGAAGGAACTAGCGACAATGTCGCCGGGGAGCTTAAGCTTGTCCAGAGCATTTTGATCATCGCCGTAAATGTCCCTGACAAGCAGGTCAACCTGAGACGAACAAAGTGAGTCGTGGAAGGGGTTGAGGTTTAGTGGCTCATAATATTGTGCGACGAGCGGGGGAGGAGAGCATGCAAGGAGAGCATGCAAGTCTTCGAAAAATACGATTCATTGTGTGTTTTAATTTAGTCGCTTCGCTCCTCCTCGTCTTGACCCCTCCTTCATCTACTCTCACCTTTTCGTTCCTCCCCCTCCCCGCCATTTCAAGCAGGTCCTCGAACCCATGTGCCTTGATCAGTAGCTTGCACAGCCCTAAGTACGTGCCTCCCCCGATCGTTGAACCCGAGACTCGACGGAACTGATCGCGGCCGGGGCCAGTGACGAGAAGTAAAGATACTCCCGTTCCGATGCTGACCACGATGTAGGGGTAGCTTGAGCTACTGATGACGCTGCAACGAGCGTAGCGAAGTCAAGAAAGTGGTTGTATTAGCGGGCTAGAAAATTAGAGTTGCGCACACACTGCGATCTGTGATAATGCTGCTATGCTGATTAGCTGGCCAATTCTTACCTATCTCGGAGGGCTTTCCTTTCGGTTTTGAGCCCCACATCCTTGTAGCTATAGCATTCTCCGACTCTGTTCCCTAGCAGGAACTGCGGCGGGAGGTAAGATGGGGCGGATCGAGGGATTTCCGTTAGCATTCGATGCCGCCCTGAATTATCGTCGCTCCGCTCCTCTCGCTGCGCTCCTCAGCCCTTCCGCAATTTTCTCACCTCAATTCCCTTCACCATGGTCTCCATCTCTCCGTGCTTCACCATGTCAATCCCAACCTGCTCAGACCATAGGCTCTCGTACTTGTGAGCCCCCCCTCCCGTGCACCCCATGCTGTGGATGCTCTTGTCGAGACCTTCCTGCTTCATCAGCTCGAGGGCCCCGTCCATGTGCTTAGTCTCGAAGCGAAGGAAGTGGAGAACTCCACCGAGCGCACGGCAGTGGAAGGATAGAGACGAGTCCTTCCTACCGCTTATACCGAAGGTTTCTTGGTTACCGGCAAAGGTGTAAAAGTGATCGAGGGCTGCCTGGTGGGCCGGGAGCTCACCAAAGGAACCACCTGCGGAGGAGGTGAGAGATGCCGAGGCCGTCCTCGTGGCATTTCCGTGGACATCGGAAAATGTTTCACCGACGCTAGAAACAGACTTCGCCCCGAGAGAATACCGCGCCTTCCTCTCCCTCGGGTCGAGAGGCTCCGGGGGAGGGCTTTGGGTAGCCTGAGAGGACTTACCAGACGGTGTGGAGGGAGACGGTGGAACTGCGGACCTCGGAGCAGAACGCTGAAAGTATATCAGCTTAGAGAGGGTACCGCCAACATCCAAGCCGAATATCAAACCAATGTCGACATTTGACTTCCCCCCCCTGGACTCACTGTTGGAGAGTGGCCTCGGTGTCCGGGATGTGGAATTAGAATTGTTTCCCTTTTGCTGCGAGGTCGATATCACAGGCGAAGGTCGAGGCTTTGTGGGAAGCTCCCCAATATGGCTTTGCATATCGTCCTGCCTATATGTATGTGTACGCCCAGATCCTCTATCATCTATCCCCTGCGGATCAAAGAAATCCACCCCTTCTGATCCATCAGAAGAGACCCTCGATTCTCTCCCCCCCATCGATACGGACGAACCAGTATCTCGACCCCTAATTGGCGGATTAGGTACAGTATTTGACTCCAACATCTCACCAGTCTCGGGGCGGGCTTCATTAGGGGGAGGAGTTATTACCTTTTCAACCATAAATCTCTGATAAATCATATTCAAGGTGAGACCTATACTAACACCCAACCCTAATCCAAAGCCGAAGCCATTGGGGGTTGGCATGAGAGGAAATAAAGGGGAAAAGGAGCCAGGGGATCGCCAGAAAATAGCCGACTAAAATGCCGGATATGGTCAAGGCTCTGGTTCTAGCCCTACTCGTGGGAGTTACTAGTGGTATGGTGAGTTTCAGGTCTAAGCGGTCCTAATTGTTCCTTTGCTTTTCTCCAACTCGTCCTCATTGGTAAATTTGGCACACCGGTCGGGAGCCAGCGGGTGAGAATTGCTTGTTTTTTCTATCAAAATGGCTCCTTGTAGCGTGGTAACATTATCTCACGTTTGTTGACGGCAATGGTTCACCTTTGATGACGGCAATTATCCTCCACTTCAAGAGCCTAAACCAATCAAACTCAAATCCAACCTTCCCTAACCCTCCCATCCCCTCACCTCCCCTCCCCAGCAAATGATGGGCGGAAGGAGCCCCGTTGACGTCAACACCCAGGGCGTGCAGACTGCGGCAACCCACTTTGTGTCCAACCACAACGATAGCAATCTGTCAAGGTCCAACTTTAAGGTCCTCAAGGCTGAGCAGCAGGTGGTGGCCGGGATTAACTACTACTTGACGATCCAGATTGGGTTTGCCAATGGGGGGGAGGCTTGCGGTGACGTCAAGGACGTCGTTGTTTACGACAAATTTGGAACACTCAGCCTCACGAGTGTCAGGGATGTGGGGTGCGGGGGAGAAGCCGACAAGGAGTAGGGGGGGGAGGTTGGATGATAGGTTTCGGTGCCACATTTAATATGAAGCCAATAGCGAAATCAGTTTGATACCATTCTTGCTGTATATTTCTAAAAGCCATCCTCCTCATCGTCCTCCTTGAAGCCTCCTAATCCTCCCATATCGAGCTTTAGGCTCTTGAACTGGAAGCCGTCGTCCTTTTTCTCCTCCTCACCTTCCGCCCCCCCCTCAATACTGATCATGCCTGGGGGAGGAACGTTTGGAGGAGCGACCCTCTTTGAACGCCGCCTCGGCCCTCCCCCCTCTCCAACCTCCGCTTCATCTTCGCTTACTAGGTCAATGTTGTCCAACAACAGCTTCCCCAATCCGTCCACGGCAATTTTCTCAAAAGTGCCGTTCGTTTGGAGCGTGAAAACCTGGGGAGGCGCCAGCACGACGGCTTGCATCGGGGCGGTCTTCTTCAGGGGCTTCAGCAGCTTGTTCCCCACCTGCCTCTGCGTGTCCCAGCTCGGGCTTAGCGCGTTGTACTTTATCTTCGGGATCTCCACTTTCGACCCCGCGTCCTCCTCGGGGACCAGCTCGTCTACAAGGATCTTCCCAGGCTTCACTTCGTAGGGCACCTCGTCGGGGTCCTGCTCCACGAAAGTTGAGAGGACAGCAACAATGGACCCCTCGGAGTACGTCACCGTGCTCCTCCTTCCGCTCATTCCATTGAGTATCTTACCACACAGGCCCTTGCACTCGGTATTAGAGGTAGCCTGACTGACCTTGCTTAATATCCCCGCAGCTGAAGTCTTCATTATCATCTCCTTAACTTTGAGGTCTTCAGTGAGGACCTTTATACACCCAACCACATTCATGTTCAAGATCTCTGACTTAAGGGAGCAGGACGATAACACCTTCTCGAAGTAACTCTTGCTTACGAGGGATACCCGGCAAACATTGACGAGTGAGACATTGAGGAATACCTGGGAAAGTACGAGAAGCTTCTCCATGTCGTCCTCGCCCCCTTTCTCCCTCCTCTCGAGCATGTGCATGCAGTAAGTGTCAAACGCATCGTGATCTACCAAACTCGCCAACACCGCCTCAGAGTTCGCGAGCACGCTGAATATCTTAGTGGCGTTGTCGAGCTCCTCACCGCCGAGGGCCTGGAAAGCCTTGACGGCCTCTAGGACCCCCTCCTCGACCATCGTCTCATGGTTCTCATCCTCCAGGGCCATGTTGAGGAGGATCCTCGAGCACAGCCTGCTGACCATTTTCTCCCCCCCGTGCTTCACGACCGCACCGACGATTCTCTTGGTGCACCCGGTCACTCCCAGGTGAAGGCAGCTTTCCTTGTCGTGACCCTTCCTATCGCAAGTGAGGTGGTAGACCGAGGCGATGCCAAGGCACACAAGGTCCATAGTTTCGGCGTGTTCGACGCACGACATGACGGCTGGGACGAGATCCTCTAACACCATCTCCTTCCTTGCCTCTACACAGAGGCTAAGGTTGTAGCTGCTGCCGAGGCTGGCAATGACCGTCCGCTGCTTTTCGCTCCTAGAGAGGTTCACAATCAGCGGCACGGCATTCTCATGCACCAAGGAAGCCCTCGACGATATATCGCAGTGGGAAAGGTTGTAAAGAATGGTGGCACAGTACATTTCATTATCCTCATCGTCTTCCTCCATGAGGTCCTTCATGAAGTCTATTGCCCCCCCTTTTGCGTAGAGCGCTCCGGCCTCTGGCCTGAACGCAAGGTTGCACAGCGCCCCGGCGCAAAACTGCTTTGTTTGAGCATCTTCAATGTCGACCCCCTCGCTGTTCTTGCTCTGGGCGATCCCCAAAAGCCTCGCGACGCCGTGCTCCATGATCTTCGCCTGCATCTCCTCGTAGCAGCTGAAGTTAAAGAGGACCTTCGCGCAAATGTTCTGGGTCGACTTGCTCGCGATCTTGCTGAGCTTCATGAGAGCCCAGAGGACCCCAGTCTCAACCATTTCGTTCCTGCACTTTTCATGATGGAGGAGGTTGAAGAGTGACTGGGCGCAAATCTCCTTGATGAGAGGGCTGTTGGTCCTCAGGATCACAATGACGACAAAGTCACTCACGTGTCCGGTCTTAAGCAGCAGCTCAGCGCACCCTTCATCACACGTGAGATTGCAAAGAGCCTTGGCACCGTGGATCTGTGTGTCCCCAGGTGCCCCTCTCATCATTCCGATGAGGAGCTTGTGAATTTTCTCGTCTTTAGCGAGCAACTGCTGGCATTCTTCCCTAGAGCTCAGCTCAAAGAAGGCGACGGAGACGTAATGCGTTACCAGGGGGTCGTTCGTAACGGTGAGCAGGATGCTCAAAGAAGAAATCAACCCGGTGACCTTGTCCCCCACGAGGCTCGTCGACAGCTTCTCCAAGGCAGCTCCACAGCGGTGGAGGATGTCAATGTGTCCGCCAACCCAGGTGGTTGTCAGCTTGTTAATAGTCTCCAAAATCCCGGAAGCAATGAGCTTCTCGTGGTTTCCTTCATCGACGAGAAGGTTGGAAACTATAGAAGCGCAGTGGCGGTAGAGGTACTGGGTGTCGTTCATCGCCACCATCTTGTTGACGGCATTGAGGATGCCTTTGTTGATCATGTGGCCCATGACCTCTGTCTTGAACATGGCGTCAAAGGTCATGTGGACCAGCGCCTTGCCGCAGACCTTGCAGGTGTCAAGCCCCCCGCACTCGATCAATTCCATCCACTCGTCGAAGACATCGCTCGTGCTCAGCTTCGCCCTCATGTCGGGGTTGGCCACCAGATTCCCTAGGGCCTCGGCAACGTAAAAGTTCAACTTGGCGTCGTTGAGGTCTGTGAGAGTCCTCAAGCACTCAATGACCTTGCTCTCCACCATGACCTCATGGGAGTTAAAATCAGAGAGAAGGTTACAGAGCCCGATAACTACGAGGATCTGCCTCGTCCTCATCTGGAGGGCCTGCCCGTTCTCGGCCTGATGCTTCACCATCATCCTGAACTCATGGAACTCAAGCACGCCAGAGTCATCGTGGTCGAACCGCTTTATGAGGTGCTTGATCTGTTGGCTATCTAGATCCAACCCAAGGAGCCCCATGGCACGCTTGAGCTCGGACACGTCGATGGACCCCTGCCCGTCTGAGTCAACGAGGTCAAAAACTTCCCTCATTGTGGGCGTCCCGTCCTAAGGCGGACGAGGAGCGAAGCGACGAGCAAAGGGAGCAGTTGGTTAGAAATAGATGTCATGTAGCGAGCGTTGGAGAGGAGCGGCGAGGTGCAAGATGCGGTGTTAGTTTGTGAGTTTTATGTCTTAGGTTCTACCCACTTTTCTCACCTCCTTGGCCAGCGTCATTAGTGCAGTGTGAACGTCTGAGGATATGAGCTTTAGGACGGATGAAGTGTGGACAGTCAGGTTCGCAAGGCCCGACGCTACCCTGATGTCAATCGTGTCGGCCTCATCGAAATGGTGAACAATTTTGCAGAGAGAGACGAGGGATCGAGCAGCGCCGTTCATGACAACGTGGCCAAGGATGTTCTGGGGCACACCTGTGAGGTTAGCCATGGCGCAAGCGACAAGCTAAGGCGAGGGATAGGTTGTGTAAGTAAGTTGGTGGTTGAAAATCTAGCAATGCAATGCAATTGTCGCGGTACTTTTGCCGTCTATCTCACCTTCTTGTTTTCGTCGTTGTCGGCGTCGTTGCCGAGCTTGACGACGCAGCTGACGATGCCGTCCTTGATCATCTTCTCCCTGCCGTCTACGGCGTTCGTAAGGTTGGCGACGCACGTGATGATATCGATCCTGTATATCTCCAGCTCGGGGTACGTGACCAGCTTGAGGATGCTCTCGCAGACCCCAGCCTCGACCATCGTCAGCCGAGCGTTCTCGTACATGGAGAAGTTCTTGAACGCCCGGGCGACAGCGACGCGGACGTGGGGGATGGAGGACGACACGACCTCCTTCAGGTACGGCATGGCGATCTCGACGATCCTCTGCCTCTCGTCCCCGGCAATGTTGGCCATGGTCGAGTTGTTGGAGTTCCGGGTCTGCATCACCATGGCGCCGGTCACATTGACGAGCGCGGCGGCTGCGCAAACCTTCGTCTCCTCATTCTCAGATTTCATGAGCTGGATCATGACGTCTGACGCCTCACGGAAGACGTTCAGCACCTTGTCGTCGATGAGGGAGAACCGGAAAAGGGCGTGCGCGAGGCCCCTCTTGGCGCTCTCCGGGAGGTTGGACTTGGAATGCAGGGGAACAATGACGTCGGCGACGATCCCAGCGTCGAGGATGGGTACGCAAAGTTCCGAGGCCACTGTGAGGTTCGCGAGGATCGCAGCGCAGCAGTCCTGCGCCCTGTAGTCCTCCATGTGAGCAAAGTCGTCCAAGGCCTCCAGCGTGCCCTCGTCGATCATGCTCCCCTCAATCCCAGGCTGTGTACTATACTTGTAGAGCTGCTCGGCAATGCCGATCCTCCTCTCGTTCTGAGTGGAGCTGCTCCTGCTCTCTGCGTCGCTACCGTCATCGCTGTCAGCGACGTCGCCGGTGCTGCGAAGGGAGGGAGGGGGGGGGAGGGGTTAGATTACGTAAAGTAAGGGTTGGTGTGGTCGTCCATTCTCACTTTGCGAAGAGGGAACCGTCCACAAAGCTGTTGAACTTCTTCTTGCTCGTAGCCACCCCGGTGGAGGTGTTTCCCCTCTTCATATCGTAGCGGGAGAGGTAGATTATGCCCATCGTGTTCTCGGTGTGGCCGAAGAGATCGCCGTGGTAAGGCTTGAGGATTCGGGCTGTTTGGGTCTTTCGGGAGGGAGATGAATGGGACGGCTAAGGCACAAGGGGGTGGGGATGGGCGGTTAGTGTGTGTGGGGGGGAGCGAGGGGGAAGAGGAGGGGGGTAGGGGGTCGGAGGGGGGTAGGGGGTCGGAGGAAGGGTCCACTCACCTGAGGCTTGGTCGGCCGGTGCGGGATGCTATCGTAATTGTATATTTCATTGATGTCATCCATGTGATTCAAAAGAGCCCGGATTAGGTGCTCCTTCTCCGGGTGAGTTTTCCAGAAGCCACGGACCTCATGGAGCTTCCACTGCCGGACCAGTTTCTTGAGTTCCTCGACTATTATGACTGCAGGAGGGGGGGGGAAATGGGGGGGAGGGGGCGGGGGAGGTTAGATTAGAGGCACGGGAGGCGAAGATAGGGTAAGAGTGGGGGAGGAGCGGGGGAGAATGCAACGAAGTGGGGAAAAGGGCCGATTGTCTAGGCCTGAAACCCCCCGTACCTGCCGATTGTGGATCCTTTCCATGAGGGAAGAGCTGGTGTTCGATGAGGGGATCGCGGAGCTTCTCCAAGTCTTCTTTACGCTTCAATTCCTCCAAGAGATCGTTCAATTTTGATGCGCACTGCGGCACCTTCTGCATCTTGGAGGTTTAACTGTGGTCTTGAGGGAGAGTTGGGGATCTGGGAAGTGTGAGTGGGATGGGAAGGTGAGATTTAGAGGTCAAGAAAGAGGTCAAGTTGGAACGTTAAATTATAAATTTTTTGGTTAATACCGAGCGTGCAGCGAAAAAGGGGGAGTATTCGTAAATGAATACGCACTCGCTGTTAAGGACGAAGTTATCTCAGGCTTAAAATCTCTAAATGTTCTATTTTTGGCATCTCTCTGTTAGGGTTACGATTTACACTTTCAGTTTTAGCAAGTCTCTTATTGTCGCACTGGAGAGAGGGGAATTTTGACGAGTTGTTGAGGCAGGCGTGAATCCAGTGTGTGTTGAAGGTGCAAAAAATGAAGAACTTTATCCTGTGCCACTCAATCATCGGTTTTGGTTGTCTCCTCCTGGGGTCCAATGGATGGGTTTTATCTCCGCTGCTGTCGCATTCCAGTGGCCTTGAAAGCTTCTCTGGGGGTAGAATGCACTCGAGTGATGTCGATGAGTTTTGTAGAAGTGATTGTTTTGGAAGAAGACGAGTCGTTTTCACTCTATTTTCATCGGCGGAATCGGAACAGCAATCTGACGCCAACGATATGCCCGTTAAAGAGATAAAGGCAGAGCTTGAGATGAGGGGTGTGGAGACCTCCACATTCACCGACAAGGAGAGCCTTGTTGAGGCCTTGTTGGAAGCTCGGTCTAGGGGTGCTGGGGACCCCAGCGTGATCGACAACCTGAACAAGATGAAGCTAGAGGAGGCCATGGATGGGGTGGGAAGTCTGGGGGACGAGGAGCTTGAGCAGGCCATGGGTTCCGTAGTTGGAGAGGGAGGGACACTCCCGGGAGGTGAGGATTGAGGGGAGACGGGGCAAGCAAAGGAGGGGAGAGAAAGGGTCGCGGACTTTTCCGAAAAAACCAACACGTCACGCTACACCCGCTCAGGAATGTCCCCGGAAGTTATGAAAGACATGGCTTCAAACCCCCAGGTCATGAAGGCTATGATGAACCCAAAGTTCCAGGATATGATGAAGGAGACCATGACAAAGGGACCGGAGGCTGTGGCGAAGATGGTGGAGGAGGACCCTGAGCTCATGGAACTCATTAATGAGTTGGGCAAGGTGCTTCCACCAATGAATGGTTAATTAGGATGGGTTTTGGAAGGTTGTATGGCATATATTAAGTGTCGCAATTAAGGGCGAGTTGGGTTCAGCCGCTAATCCCTAAACTTCTTCTTCGTATAAATTCAAATATGCCATTTTTGGTGTGATGTTGATGTCTGGACGGGCACTGCAGATCAAATCGGTCAAATCCAAATCAATTTGCTTTGAAGCAATCTCCCTCTCTCATTATCCGCCTTCGTAGCAGAAAAATTATAGAACAAGACACATACTTAGACTAATCATCGATTAAAGACACTTTTAAGTGAATAAGTAGCCTGACTGACTAAAAAAAGGCCTCCCATAAATTCGCAACCGTCTCATTTGAACAAGTGTGAGTGACATATTCATTTTACGGACATTCAATTCACATCGCTCGTTATATTATAGATATATACACTCAATTTGTACCCTAAATTACGTCTAAACTATTCGAACATGAAAATAAATGGACATCCTCAAACTCCTTCGAAACGACCTTCGCTAAAGGAGCTTCAATTCAATCTCAATTCAATCTCCATTCAATCTCTATTCAACATTCATTCAACCTCAATTACGTACAACTATCTAACACCTCCTACTTATTCACATCCTGCCCATTCATTCCCCAGGTTGTCTCCTTCATCCTTCAAATTCTATTCACCCTCCCTCAAACATCCAAAAGCCCCCATAGAAACAAAGACAAAGAATGCTCCCCCACCTTCAAAGCCCCCCCCCCCTCTCCCTCCCCCACACCGTCTCCAGCTCCTCCACATTATCCACCTCTTCAAGCTCCTCCTCCCCCTCCTCCTCCCGCTCCTCCTCCCCCTCCACCCCCTACTCTGTAGTGTCCTCCACCGTAACCTCCCCCCCCGTTCCCCTCTCCGCCTCCCCTCTCCTTCCCCCCTCTTCCTCCTCCTCCACCTCCACCTCCGCCTCCGCCTCCGCCGCAACAACCACCTCCTCCTCCTCCCCAGCCCTCCCCGCCCCTTCCCCAGGTGACGAGATTGTAGTCCAGAGGCGCATGCTCCGTCGTCGGAACGTCTTCAAGGGTAGGACCAAGCTAGAGGAGGGGAGCAGGAAGAGGAGGAGGGACCAAGGGGAGAGGCAGCAGGGGGAAGCGGGGACGAGGGGAGGAGATGGACAGATGAACAAGGGAGGAACGCAGGAGGAAAGGCAGACAGCAGACGAAGAGGAAGAGGAAGACGAAGACTCATCCTCCTCATCATCATCATCATCATCATCGAAGCCAGCCTCCAAGGGTAGCGGTCGGGTTTCAGATCAATCCTCGGTCTGTCGTGTAAACTCCGGTGCAAAGTCCTCCTCCTCCTCCTCCTCCTCCTCGTCATCAGTCGTTCCCCAGAGCCCTAGGGAAACAAAGGGTTCCGGAGGTCGTATATCCTTCGACCTTGACTCCTCTCAAAGTAGCAAAGACTCTTGCCACCACGAATCATCAGCCCCACCGGGTATGAACACCCCCAACCTAAGACCACTAACTAGGAGCCACTCACTGACACCGTGGGAAGGAGAGACGAGGGAAAGGAAGGAGGAGAGAGGGGAGTGCCCGAGGAATACTCCGCTGAAAATGGAAGATAGGAAAAGGGGGAGGGGGTGGGACAGATATGAATGAAGTTGTGGACCTTTTGTTTTTCGAATTTTACATGAAAGAGGGGGTTTATTAGAAGGGGTAACAACACCGGCCGTTCGGTGTGTGTGTGTGTGTGGGGGGGGGGGCTTGCTTGGGAAAGGTCCAACCTTATCTTCTTCTTCTTCTTCTTCTTCCTTGTCTGCCAACTCTCTGGGTTCGAACTACGCGGGAAGAGAGTCCTACTACTTTGGCTTCTTCTTCTTCTTGTTATCCTTCACCCTCTGGTTCCTATGCTTAGCGTTCTGCCTTTCCTGCCTCGCCATTATACCTTTTACATCCAATTTACCAACACCACCCCCCCCCCCGGCTAATACTACCCCGGGTGGGGGAGGAAGGGAGGATGAGGGAAGAGAGGATTGGACGCCGTATTTACTTAAGATTGAGGAACGGACGCTTGTGGACTGGGCGCCGTTCAACTTCACGCGACCGCTGGATGATACTGAGGACAGGTGGACTACCTTCACTTTGAAGGGAGGCTTTGTTGGGGGGGCTTGAGGTGTTATGGTGGCCTTTTGGGAAAGCTGAGTGTGGAGGGGAGTGTGTAGGCTTGAGGTTGACGTTGACGTTGGCGATGAGGTTACTAACGAGCTTGTCATTGAGGATGATGTTTGATTATTAGGAGGGACAACGGACCAATTTGGAGTAGATGCATTTAAGGGAAGAACATGGAAACTCAGAGGCTCAGGGTGGAAGGCTTGCGAAGGTACAGAGGTCGGTGTGTTTGAAGAGGCGTTTGAAGAGGTGTTTAAAGAGGAGAAAGACGAGGAGAATGTCGGGGTTTGGCTTATTTTCAGTAGATCTAAATTAGGGGACGTTAGATTCGATGGAGGGAAGTTATAGGACATTTTCGGGAGGTTGAGTGGGTTGAATACACGGATTTACGCTCTGTTCATATTTAATTTGCTTGGACTATAATTTTGGGCATTTTTTGCTCCTTTTCGGATCCTTGGGTCAAGGGGACCACAGGGTCTAGTTCCTACCTCTCCGTCTCCTCCGACAGCTATATCACGTCACCATAGACAACAATTACGACAGAGGAAAAGTGGGCGGATTCGAGGATTGGGGAAGGAGGGAAGGAGGGTAAAGAGAAAGAATTGCAGTCGCAAAGAAGTCAGTTGTAGAGAATCCCCATCGCCTCCTTCATACTTCGCGTGTTTGTAAATAGTGGTCCTCGGAAGTCTAACATCGTCTGGTCTACGTGGACGAGGGTGACCCATGCCCTCAGGTCGCAAGACAAAGGTGAAACCTGCCCCGACTGTTGTTGGCATTCGGGACAGGTGAGAAGGAGCGCAGGGGACTTGAGCGGCAGACCTGACGGTGCCATCGGCCGATCTCGTTCTATAACTCTAACCCCGTCGTACGCAGGGCAATTCTCAACATCTGCTCCAGTGTAAATAGAGTTATCTCGGTGCATGAGAGGAGAATAGGTACATCAAATGACGGTGGTTTGACAATGTCGGCGTATGATGAAATCTCGTCAGGATCTGGAGCCTATGAGGGTAATGAAGATCTCAAGGAGACTGTGCAAGAGCTGGGGAAGCAGATAACGATACGAAGACGCAAGCAAGTTGTCGAAGCTAAGGAGAAGGAGGAGCGAGACGAAGCAAAAGCGACGAGACGACGAGGAGGGATGGGGGGGAATGCCATCACGGAAGGTCTCGTTTCAATTCTTGATTTAAGGAAGAAGCAACGGGACGAGAGGTGGATGGGATTTGATGCTACAGATTTTTTTAGGTTCGACATGACTATCGTCGAGGCCCTGAAACGCACGTCCGTTTTGATGATAAAGATGCTCTCAATTGTTGGGGTCGCTTCGTTTCTTAACTATGGAATTATTCGGGTCGTCCGTTTGTACATTCAAGCTGCAAATGACGATGATGCCGCAACCTCGAGTGAATCGACACATGCAGCGAGTGTGGAAATTCTCACCCTTGCTGTAGGCACCTGTCAATTTTTCTATTTTGGCATTGTTAGCCTATTCACGGGTTTGAGACTACACCATGCTTTGATCAGCGCAATGATGTATCCGATAGCGTGCATTCCAATATTCTTCCTCTCCTCTCGCATATCGGGTATTTCTCTTTCAGTCTTTCTCACTGTGTATGGTGGAGTCGCGATTGTACCCGACGCTTACTTTTTCGTGTCAGGATCAGCCAGGGACAAGGATGTTGCTGCAGCTGAGTCTGCAGAGCGTAACAGGGCAGGTGCTGCCGAAGAAGTCAAGAAGAAAGGCGCCAAGGAAACCATCAAATTGATGGCGTTTGTCGCTCTCCCTATCATCTTTGTCTTTGCGGTGATACTCATATACACATTAATCATCTTTCGGTTATTTAGGCTTGTAGACTCAAGCTTATGGATGTTGGCCGTCACAATCCTTGCTCAAGCTGTCAAGATTGTGGGGAACAAGATGATGTTGAGTTTGCTGAAGAATATGTCAGGTGCGTGAATAAGATTCGGTCGCCATTGAAAAGTTAACAGAGAAGGAGCACCAACTAAGTTTCCAACCGCAACTCACAGAACATGCTGATCCTTGGTATTTTGATATGATGTTGTTCTTCTACGAGCAAACAACTGCACTGCTGTGCCGGGTTCTCCAACTGTCGATTGATGATAGAGATACCGCTATCTTCTGTTCAGTTTTTGGCGCTATTGCTGAGATGGCTGTGCGTGTTTTCTACTTCCAGCTCTTTCTCTCCCACGGCCTAAAGAAGGACGGGCAGTGGGATTCTGACGAGGAAATCTACAATTACGCTCTGCGCGGGAAATTGCGCGCCCAAGATAGGTGAGAATGGACTAAAATGAAGAATGCACAGCGACAAATGATGTGCGTGTGAGCGTCGCCGGGCACATCTCATTGAAAAGTTGCGCTAAACTACCGCGACGCCTTTCGCGACTCACTTCTCTCGTCGCAGTTCAAACGACATGATTGTCGAGTATTTATCATCGATTACAGGAGCATTGTACTTGATAGAGCTCCAGAAAGTAGACGTGTTTCAGTTCGCTTCTGATAAAGTCGTTGAAGCGTCGAGGGTATGGTCAATCGTTTTGGTGCAGCTCCTTCCTGAGCTTCCAATCGACTTCTTTGTAACGTTTCTTGAAATATTCGGCGGCCTTGCCTTAGTGCATGAGGCAAATTGGTCCCATAAAACAGGTGTGAGGCAGGTCAAAACGAATTTCTGGTTAGATTTGGGCGATTTTGTCAAGGGCGTAGTGTCGAAACTCATAACTTCGTGTGTCATGTGTGTCGCAATTTTGATATATTGCCTAAGATAGACCCAAAGTGGCTAACAATAAAAATCTCTATAGTGTAACATCGAATTATTCTGAAAAATTGCTTATAGCCGCCGCATTACTGTATTGTTTGGTTCACTTCTTCTTCCCCTTCTTCCCCTTCTTGCCCTTCTTCCCCGTCGCACCTGCTCCTTCCGCTACTCCCACCACCGTTGCTCCCGCCGCCACTCCCTTTCCTGTCTTGGATCTTTTCTTGACCATTGCCTCGCTCTCCCCCCTTTCGTTCAGCGGTCCTGTGCACTGCACCCTGTGCTCCCTCCAGTGCTTGACCTGGCAATCCTTCGAGCAGTAGGCGACGTTGCGACAGGGACACATTAGGAGCTTGTCGCGGGACTTGGCAGTTAGAGCCTCGCAAACGAAGCAGCAGAAGGGACGGCCTTGAAGGTAATGTTTCGTGATGTTGGCGATTGTAGGATCTCGTCTGGAAGGATGGAATGAATCGAATTCGTCTCGAACTACGTCGGAATCGGGCTTTCCGAGATGAAGAAATGTTGTGAACATCTTTATTGCGACATCTCTACTAAGCCTAGGGTGTTCTCCTTCGCACGCTTGGAGGCAATGATAAAACACATTATCCACGTCGTTGGTGGTTGGAATAGCACCGCGTGTGAGAAACAGCCTACATAAGTCGTGTGCTCCATAACTCATAGTAAAAACAAGTGGTGAAACAACATGTCCATCAATGTCAACCACTGTCTTGTTCACATTTGCTCCATGATCGAGAAGTGCCATGGCCTGATCAATGTGTCCCCATTCAGCAGCAAGCATCAGAAGGTTGGAAAAGTGTTCCACTACCCCTTCGACTCCTAGGTCCATATTAGGGTCAAGTCCATGTTCTAAGAGCAATCTCAAGATTGTTGAATTGTCACTATTCTTCATTGATGTATCTGCGGCCTCGTACATGGCTTCCTTGTTGTCGAAGCCGGCCTCTAAGGTAAGCTTGACCATCTCAACGTTTTCGTAATATGAGGCGATTGTGAGGACTGAAGCTACGGCAGTCCTATCTGAATAAACTCCGAACAAAACCTCAGGACCATGTTCCTTGGCATACCCCTTGATGCGATCCCAGTCTTGGCCAATAGCCCAGTTTATGCAGCACTGTTGACCGTCTGTCAAATCGTCCAAACTAGATGCTGTCACATTTGTGGTCTCTGATGATTTGTTTGTCGATTGTACCTCTGATTGTGATTCCATTTTTGAGCGAACCTATCCCAAGTGTAAGTTTATAGCGGCGAATTACGATGTGAAAGTGATCCAGAAAGGCTTGAGAGTACTCCACTTAGGCAGAAGTGTCGTGTAGGTGCTAATATTGGAGTCCACCTCTGAGAAAGTTTCTCCTTGGACAACAGAATTGGAAGCGAAAAGCGAAAGGAGGGGTCAAAAATTAGTTGGAGAAATTCATTGTTCATTCTCACGCTAATCGCAATAAAAAAATAAGCAATTTGATGTCATCGAATTCTGAAAAATTGCTTATAGCCGCCGCATTACCGTATTGTTTGGTTCACTTCTTCTTCCCCTTCTTGCCCTTCTTGCCCTTCTTCCCCGTCGCACCTGCTCCTTCCGCTACTCCCACCACCGTTGCTCCCGCCGCCACTCCCTTCCCCGTCTTGGATCTTTTCTTGACCATCGCCTCGCTCTCCCCCCTTTCATTCAGCGGTCCCGTGCATAGCACCTTGTGCTCCCTCCAGTGCTTGAGCTGGCACTCCTTCGAGCAGTAGGCGACGTTGCGGCAGGGACACATTAGGAGCTTGTCACGCTCCTTGGCGGTTAGAGCCTCGCAAATGAAGCAGCAGAAGGGACGGCCTTTAAGGTACTGTTTCGTGATGTTGTTCATTGTAGGATCTCGTTTGGAAGGTGGATTGAAACACGGATATAAATCGAACGTGTCTCGAAGTACGTCAGAATCGGGCTTTCCGAGATGAAGAAATGTCACGAACATCTTTATCGCGACATCTCTACTAAGCCTAGGGAGTAGTTCTCCTTTGCACGCTCTGAGGCAATGACCAAACGCATACTGCACGTCGTTGGTGGTTGGGATAGCACCGCGCGTGAGAAACAACCTGAATATGCCGTGTGCTCCATAAGTCATGGCAATAGCAAGTGGCGAAAGAGTGATTCCATGATCAGGGTGAACCACTGGCTTGTTCACATTTGCTCCGTGATCGAGAAGCGCTACGGCCTGATTGATGTGGCCGTATTCAGCAGCAATCTCCAAAAGGTTAGGGGAAAAGCCTTCCACCACCCCTTCGAATCGAAGGTCCATATTAGGGTCAAGTCCATGTTCTAAGAGCAATCTCAAGATTGTTGAATTGTCATCACTATTCTTCATTGCTACCTGAGCGGCCAAGTGCATGGCTTCCTTGTTGTCGAATCCGGCCCCTAAGATAAACTTAACCATCTCAACGTTTTGGTATTGTGAGGCCTCCGTGAGGACTGAATATAACCCACCACTATCTGAATAAACTCCCAACAAAACCTCAGCACCATGGTGGATGGCACATTCTATGATGCGATCCCAGTCTTGGTCATCTAAAGCCCATTCTATGCACGACTGTTGACCTTCTGTCAAATCGTCCAAACTATATACTGTCACATTTGTGGTCTCTGATGAATTGTGTGACGATTGTACCTCTGATTGTGATTCCATTTTTGAGCGAACCTATCCCGAATATAAGTTTATGTGTGTGTGTATGTGTGTGTGTGTGTTTGTAGCCGGAAAATTACGACGCTTAACTTATCAAGAAAGCCTTCAAGCTACTCCACTTAGGGAAGTGTCGTGTAGGTGCTAATATTGGAGTCCAACCAAAACTGCCGCCACCCTCGAGAAAGTTTCTTGAAAGCAGTGGAAGCAGGAGGGGACAAAATTTAGTAGGAGAAATACGAAATTGTTTATTCTCACGCTCATTGTGCAATCTTCGTACGATCATAAATACCTCTCACCTGAACAAGTACCGTGTCGCTGCTTGTTTCACATTAAATAATGACAATTTTCTCCGAAAAACAACAGTCTTGAACACGACGAGATAAGTTTTTACATATCGGGCGGTTATGTAATACCAAATTCAGCTGGACATTTAAATCGTTTCGTTGTTTCCCATGTTCTCTAACAGCCCCTTTCCTAGTCGAAATCCATCCTCCTCTTCCGAGTCAGCTGGTGATCCAGCCTTGAGTTATTCTTCTCTCCCCTCTTTATCCTTTCAAATCAGTGTTAACGCAATTTGGATACACAATATAGTTGTTTTAGGCGTAATATTAGCCCACACCCAGTACATAGTTGTTTAGTAGTTGTTCTGTGTCAAAAAGGAGTCTAGCCCATCCACACATTTTCGAGGGGTGGGATTTATTGATCTGTTTTATTTCATCAATTGTTGTACAAGTGGATATATAGATATACCTACTTCTGGTTCTCGAGTACAGGGTGACAAACGTCTCAGCAGGTGAGGGCGCGGCTAGCGAAGTGAGGCGCAAGATGGATTGTCTATGAGGGAGCGAATGGAAGGGCTAACTGGAGGAGCGCAGTGGGTACATTAGCAATGAAACCAATCTCTTGTGGCGTGGAGTGAGCCCTACGCGAGGAGCCCTACGCTTGGAACAAACACTGTACGCTCAGAACCAGCAACACTATACTCGGAGGACAACATTTTCACCCATCATCCCCAACCCCGTCGCTTGGCTCCTTGCTTCTCGCTTTGCTTCTCGCTCTGCTTCTCATAGAGCCCCTCCTCCACCTCCTCCACACCCTCCACACCCTCCACACCCTCCCAACACACCCTCCACACACCAGCAAGAGGAGGAGAGGAGCAAATATGATAGTCAGAAGTTTCCCAAAACTGAATACAGCATTAGCATCACCATTAATATCACCTTTAGTACAAACGGGAATAAAAACGGGCATAAAGTCAGGTATCAACGAAGCCAAGTTCCCAACATCATCAGCCCTACTACCAGAACAAGATGGACAAGTTGACGTGCCAATCAATGACATTGAAGGAGCAGGATTAAGAGACCAACTCGTGGATTGGGGAATCGGACTGCAACCAAAGGGCACGCTAGGAGAGGGCACGGGGGTTAATCCGTTTACTAATGTTAAGGAAGAGGTAAGAAGGACAGAAGATAGGGACAGAAGATAGGGTTAGGAACAGAATCAACAACAGAATCAACAACAGAATCAACAACAGAATCAACAACAGAATCAACAACCGCAACAATATACAACTGCAGCGACAATATGCAACTTCAAAGACAATCCAGCGCTTCACCACCACCACCCTCCCTCCAAACTAATCCCCCCTCCCCCCCTTCCCCACACCCAGATCTCCAACCTGGACTCGGAAATGCTCCGTCTTATTGACACAAAACCATCAGCCCTAAAGGAGGCCGCCGGTTACTTCTGGGGTCTCCGTTCCGGTGGCAAGAAGATCCGTCCCGCTGTCCTCTTCCTAATCTCCAAGTCCCTCCCCTCCACCGGTGCCACCGTCCTACCAACGCAGAGGAGGCTCGCATGCATAACAGAGATGATACACACGGCAAGCCTCTTCCACGACGACGTCATTGACAAGGGCGAGATAAGAAGGGGGAATAAGACAGCCAACGAAATGTTCGGGAACAAAATGGCCATCTTAGGGGGGGACTTCCTACTAGCAAAGGCCAGCGTTAGCCTGGCGCGGCTCAGGAACCTAGAGGTTACGGAGCTTATGAGCGGAGTCATCGAGCACCTGGTAAGGGGTGAGGTTATGCAGATCAAGGGTGGAGGTGGACTCGACGGGTACTTGGGGAAGAACTTCTTCAAGACCTCGTCACTCATTGCTAACTCGGCCATGTCGACGGCGATACTTGGGGACGCGCCGGCGGAGTATGTAAGGGAGTCGTACCTGTACGGGAAGTACCTAGGAAACGCGTTCCAGCTCGTTGATGACGTACTAGACTTTGAGGGGAACGTTGAGGTACTCGGGAAGGAGAGGTACGGGGACTTGAGGAGCGGGCTGGCCACTGGACCGGCGCTGTTCGCGGAGGAAACGAGGCCGGAGATGAGGGAATTGAGACTGAGGAAATTCAGGGGGGGGGGTGATATACAGAGGGCTCTCGACATCATCTACAGCACGGACGCGATTGAAAGGACGAAGGACCTTGCGAGGGTTAACGCGGAAATGGCGAGGGATGTTGTGGAAGGGTGGGGAGGGGAGAGGGACGCACTTAGGGAACTCTGTAGGATCGTGGTTGATAGAGAGAAATAGGAGGAAGGAGAGAGAGGGGAAATGAAATAAATGGAGGGATTCGGGACGTTTTCGAATAACTAATTCAAAACTGAAGACGAAAAATCTTTTTAAAAACCCCAACCCCAACCCCCTTGCGCCCCACATCGCCCCTAGCTCTGCATGCATCCCTCCTCCTGTATCCTTTTCCTAGCGTCTTTAGCCTTCGTAACCAAGCTTTTCTTCCCATTAGTCCTACGTTTCCGAGGTTTCCTTACCATAACCTCCTCCCCCGCTCCACCGCCATTAGCCTCGGCAGTTGGAGACGTACTACCGAAAAGCTGCTTAGGCTGAGGGTTGGAATCTAGGAAACCTACGCTACCATTCTTATCCTCACCCTCCCCCTCCTCCTCTACCACCTTCTTCTTCTTCTTCTTCTTCTTCTTCTTACCCGTCCCCCCGACATCCCCGGCGTCTGCAAAAACATCCTGCGTACCCCTCCCCCATTTCCTATAATTCCCAACAACCTTCCCAGCAAGTTTACTAACCTCCTCCTCATTCCTACAGTCCAACCTTACAACGGAGTACATACCCCCCACGAAAGCGTCGCATGTCTCAAGCACGTCTTCGTAGGCTTTCCTTAACATAGAACCCCTATCACCCCAACCCTCACCCTCTGCTTTGTCCCACTTTGTGAAGCAAACTATACAGGGTGGTAATGGTGTGACGTTCCTCTTCAGCAATCCTAGGGTAACACCTATACCTTTAACTTCAACATCGTAGTCCTCCGAGGTTGGTAGGTCAACTGTGATAACGACTGCGCCTACGTTCTTACATGAAGGACCTTCGAAATTGAATTTCCCAGGTGTGTCATACAACATTAAACGCTCCCTCCCCCCCCCCAACATAGTGTGCTCGTTGTACTCTACGGACAGGGTTTTAGTGGGGGACGGGGAGGAGGTTAGGGTCGAGATTATTGTGGATTTACCAGAGAGGGTGGGACCGAGGAAGAGGACCTTTATGGAGGTCTCTAAATCCTCTTCGACGAAATCCAACTCTTCCATATCCATTTTTTAGGGGGGGAGAGAGGAGAAGAGCCAACGGGGAAGGGGGGGTGAAGGGCGTAAGGGCGTAAAGGCTTGGACAAAGGCCCAGTAGAATGAACACCCCAAGTCCCCAAGTCAGGATAAGTGAATTTTGGGAGTTATAATTGTTCGATTTTAGCTTCTGATACCCATGTCGTCGAATTCCGTAACGGCGGACATTGGCGCGGCCACTGAGGAGACATCTTGGCTCGCCTCTCCTCCGGCTGCTCAAAATGATAGCTTGAGGACTACCATTGATGGGCTTGACAGAGTGCAGAGTTCAGGTGAACAAGACAAAAAGGACCAAGTTTCGTTGTTCTCAATTCTGAAATATGTTAAGGGGAGTATAGAGTACACTTGCTTCGTCACCGATATCACTGTCCCTGTTGGCAGTGCGGATGATGAGGGTGTACAAGGTGATCTTCTCATTCAGGTGACAAAGGTGGAGAAATCTGCTACTTCTGGCGGCTGGCAAAAAGCCAAAGGTCGACGGATCCGGCCACACACATTGGTGCACTACACTATCGTGGATAACCCTGACAGTGCCCTGTCGGAATTGATTAAGAAAGAGAAGGAAAAAGCGGCCAAACAAGCGCGGATGCTAGAACAGGCGGATCAGAACGAATTGGACGAACCCATTGACGGCGGCACGCTTAAGATTGTTCAATGGAACCAGAAGTGGCTAACAACAACTCGCACTTCTTCAGCCTCATGCGTTACATCATGGGAAATGCAAAGAACCTCGATCGGCGAGACGATCAGGAAAGAAAAGAAACTCACGGTTTGTGTCATGGAAGAGATCAAGAGTGAAGAGGCTGTGAAATCTGTGACGAAGTGGTTGAACAACAAAGACGGCAATGACGTCTGGGGCTGCGTTGTGTCTAACGCTGTGAACGTCAAGAATGACGAAGGCGAATTAAGAGTAAGAGGGAAGGAAATGTTCGCGGCGATTTTCAGGAAAGAAGTAACTGGCGATCCCGATGTCCCGAAGATCCTGCTAAACTATCCCGGGAAGGAAGAGGGTTTTGGCAAAGCGCCCCCCGGCACCAATTTGCGCAGCGACGCTGCCTCTCGCACCCCCGACGCGCCCGACGACGTAGTTATCGGGGAAACAAAGATCGACATGTCCGATGCTTTCAAGGTCTACAAGGCCTACGAGGCCTACGACGAGGATATGGCAATGACGACTCGCCTTGATCACTTCCAGTACTCACCTGTAGTTTTTTCATTCCCGAAATGCGTTGCTGGACCGTTGCATATCATGGCCGTGCACGGCAGCACCGGTCGCAGCGGTCGCAAGGTTCTCTGCAACCAAAATGCTCTAGAAGTAGCGTATATCCAGCACATCTGCAGCAAAGCGGTGGATGGGGGCGAGTTTATCGTTCTCGCAGGCGATTTTAACACGCAAGAGGAGGCGAACAAGAATGAGCGTCTGTGGGACACAAGACCCAAAGCGGAAAATTTAGAGGATGATGAGCCGATATTTATGGCGCGGGAAGAGTTGAGAAGAGCACAGCATGAGTTAGACCTCGACGAGCAGAACGTCCTCGGATGTATCAGAGACAGTTTCCTTGATAAGTTTTCTAGAGCGATTCGTCCTTCTCTCCCCACCAATGTTTATCCGTTCCTCACGGGAATCCAGGCTGTTCCGAAGCACAATGATGATATATTCGTTCCCAACGCTTGGACGGGGAAGCTGGACACACGGGGGTGTAAGGTGTTCCCGATCCCTTCAACAGTGATTCATCGTTGGGATATTGTTTGTCAGAACTTCTTCGACAACAACCCAAGCTTGGTCAAAATGTCAAATCCGGAAAGACAGGCCCTGAACTCGGCGCTGGCGAGAGTATGGAGCGACCACAGGCCGGTGCAAGCCAAGTTCACGGTCGAGACTCCAAAGGCCAAGCAGGAGAAGCGGGCGAAGGAGGCCGCTGCTACCAAGGCAAAGGCCGAGAGGGCGGAGAAGGCGGCTGCTGCCGCCAAGACCAAGGCCGAGAGGGTCGCTGCTGCCGCCAAGACCAAGGCCGAGAAGGCGGCTGCCGCTGCCGATAAATTTCAGGAGAACACCATAGCCGCATCTGGCAGGATGATGTTGAAGGCTGAGAAGGACGCGAAGAAGGCCGCTGCTACCAAGCCAAAAGCCGAGAAAGTCGAGAAAGCCGTCGTCGAGAAGACGGATACGGAAACCGATTCAAGTCTCACATTCACTCCCGCCCCACAGACCGCTACTTCCTCGACCAAAAAAGCGGTGGCCCAGCCACCTCCAAAGGCCAAGTCTCGCCAATTAGATTGTTAAAGAAAGCAACGACAATGACTAGTCTCCTCCCTCTCTCTCTCTCTCTCCCTCCCTTAAAAAGGAACACTTGAAATTGTTTCGCTATAACATTTTGCTGTATGTTTATTCCTCCTCCTCCTCTTCCTCCTCGCTCCCTTCCTCCCCCTCCTCCACCTTGATCTTAACGTCGAATTCCTGGTCTACCCCCTGGTAGCTGTCGCTGATAACATAAAGCTTAAGTTCGTACTCCCCAGGTTCCTCTGGTGCGAAGGCGTCGAGGTTAACCTTCCTCTCGTCAGTGAGCTCGCACCTCTTAACCGCGTAAAGCTTGTCGGTCTTGGGGTCCCCTAGGCATACCCAGTACCCCTCAATCATTTTCTTGGGGAAGCACTTGCTGACTACTACCCCCTTCTCCTCCTCATCTTCCTCATCCTCCTCCTCGTCGTCAGCGTCCCTCTGGAGCTTGACCGAGACCCTGAAAGGGTCTCCCGTGGTAACGTCGTCAGGTTCCACGACCTCGTACCCCACCTCAACGCTTGGGTAGCTGTTGCAGAACGCCGCGATCTCGGACATTTCCACGGAATCCTCCCCGAAGTCGCTCAGCAGCTTCTCCCTGACGTCATCTTCGACCTCCAGCACGTCGAAGGGTGAGTCGACTCCAACTGCCTTTGCCCTCTTGACGAGTTCTTCCGTGAAGTGAGGAATCTGTAGGAGGACGTCGTCCTTCTTCCACCTTCCCTGCACGACCTGCTGGGAAACCTCCATGGCTGCGACGGCGGCCTTCAGGTGGTAGTTCGTAGCGATTACGTCGACGCAGGCCTGGATTATCTTGACTGCCGCCACCACTACAAAGTCGCAGTCGAGCTTGAGATCAGGGTTCATGGCCTTCCTCTCGAAGTA
>BRYA01000385.1:91362-111671 GCA_030267965.1 Triparma columacea
GGGGGGGGGATTAGACGAACCAGAAGTATGTTGTGTTAGTACATACACCTTAGTCTGTCTCTCTCTGTCCCTGTCTCTCGTCCCTTCGTCCCCTCCAGTTGCCTCTACCCTTTTCCTGTCCCTGCCTTACCTCAGAGTCGCTCGCTAGGATAGTGTCGTTGATGCCCCCCTCTTCTCCTCCTCCATCTTCTCCTTCACCTTCCCCCCCCCCCTCGTCGTCCGAGTCGAAAACAACAGCGACCCCCTCCTCCCCTATCCCGGTGTCCTCCCTGGCCTTGTCCATGGCAACCCTGTCCACGGCCCTAATGTAATCGGAGCAACCCAAACCTGCAGACTTTATCTTGTCCCAGAGGCTGGGGTCAGTGAAGGCCCTGCGTTGGCCGGTTAGGATGTCGTTCACGTCGGACTCCATGGACCTGATGTCCCCGTCCTTGTTAAGCACGACCTCCAGGATCTCGAGGGCGGCGTCGACCACTACGTCTAGGGACATGGAGTTACCAAGGACTGAGCGGAGGTGGGAGAGGAGGCTGGAGTACGAGGCCGAGGTCTGGGGCGTCATGGGCTGGTATACCGAGCCTACGCCTAGGTCCGAGTAGTCCTGGTGGTCCTTGTCATTGTCTTGCCCCCCCTGCTTCTTTGTGTCGTCCTTCTTCTTCTTCTTTTTCGGAGGGGCTGATCCCTTACCCCCAGTAACCGCGCTACCCATCCTCTTCCCATCCCCCGTACGGCCGTGTAGAGATAGCACCTCCCCTGAGTACTTGTTGTCTACTCTTCCTCCACCCTGACGTGAAATAACGAGGTTAGAGTTTGATTTGTAGTCATATTGCTTTAATCGCGCGGCATCTTCTGCCATATTGATCTGTATTGTGGGGAGTGGGAGGGGTTAGGGTTAGTTTTGGGCAGGATTAGGCTCGTTGAAAGGCCAAAAAAGAAAAGAAGAAGTTTCACACAGCCACGATCCCACACACCAGCCACTATTTATGGAAACAGAAGGTGGCTGTTTGGGCTATATTTTTAGGGCACTCTCTCACACTTGATTGATCGATTGAGCGAGTAGGTTTCAAAATCGCACAACTTACAAATTTGAGAAATGCTTTACCCTTGGTAAAGTTTTGCATGAGTGGGGAGAAAGGAGGGTGGAGGGTGGAGGGTGGGGGCCTCATTTCAGAGTTGTTGTTTTATGGTCACCATTGTTCCTATTTTTTTGGCATTAAACGAAATAATTTATTAAGAATCTTCTTACAACAATAACTCCGCCAGAAAGTAAGGGATGCGAAGAGGTTGAGGCTTTTGGAAGAACAGACTTTTATCTAGAGGGTTAGGACGAAATACCATGAATATGAGCAAGGTGCTTCTTGAGATTGCGTCTCCGCTTCGTCTTATATTGACACCCCTCTTGCTGGCATGGATGCCAGGTTACGCCAATATCGTGAATATTAGCAAGGTGGTCATTGATATGGCCCCTCATCTTCGCCTTATACTCACACCCTTCTTGCGGGCATGTATGCCAGGTTACGCCAATATCGTGAGCATGAGCAAGGTGTGACTTGATATTGCCTCTCCTCTTGGTCTTAAATTCACATCCCTCTTGCGGGCATGTGTGCCACTTTATGCCGATATCATGAATATTAGAAATGTGTTTTTTGATATCGCTTCTCATCTTCGTCTTATACTCACACCCTTCTTGCGGGCATGTATGCCAGGTGACGCCAATATCGTGAATATCTGCAAGATGCTGCTTGATATCGCCTCTCAACTTCGCCTTATATTCACAACCCTCTTGTGGGCATGAATGCCAGGTTGATGTGTCCATAGATTTCTTAGGTGGTCTTCCACGACGTTTAGGAGTAGCAGAAGGAGATCTTGACTTAGCAGCACGACAAATGTGCTTCTTGACATCTCTTCTCGTCTTCGCCTTAAATTGACAACCCTCTTGTGGGCATGTGTGCCATGTTACGCCAATATCGTGAATACTAGCAAGGTGGGTCTTGATGCTGGATCTCATCTTCGCCTTGTATTCACATCCTTCTTGTGGGCATGAATGCCACGTTACGCCAATATCGTGAATATTAGCAAGGTGGGTCTTGATGCTTTTTCTCTGTTTCGCCTTGTATTCACACCCCTCTTGCGGGCATGTATGCCAAGTTACGCCGATATCGTGAATGAAAGCAAGATGGATCTTGATGCTGCCTCTCTGCTTCGCCATATAATTGCATCCTCTCTGTTTGCACCAGTAAGGCCTCTCATATATCTCTTCCTCATTGTACTCATACAACCTCGCAGCCACCTGTCTTTTCACCTCCACTACTCCAACCCTACTGCTGTTAGTCTTCCTTTCAGCAACAACCTTAAAATCCTCATCACATGGTTGGCAAACAAGCAGATCATGCCGTACCACGTTACCATCTTCAACCACCTCCCCGTTTCCCGCTTCCTTGATACCGTCCACAGTAGTTGTATCCTTGTTGTGTCCTTGAAACCCAGGAAGGATACCTGGTTGTGTCGATGTAAATTCTTCCACCTTGAAATCATCAATTGTGGTGGTATTTGGCGCAAACATGTCCATATCTGACGCCATACTCTCACTGAACACCGATATGCTCGGCCGGCAAGTTGTTCGGTGGCTTTGTTGAATGCTCAAGTAGCAATGCTTTTTGGAAGAAGCACCTTGTCCGAAAAAGACCCGAGAGCCAAGAGACACAACAATAACTTTATCCACCATTTTCTCATCATTACAAACACTTTCCACTTAAAATACCACACAGACCCAACATATCATACACCAACTAGTCACTAACTACACCAAAACACTGTAACACCGACAAAACAACCCAAAAAACCACCACCCTAAACCCCGACAAATCTCCCGCAAACCTTACCCCCAATCTCTCCCCCCCTTCAACTTCCCTCCGTCCCGAAACCCTGACAAAGAGGGAAGTTGTATATATTGAGGTTATATACTGCATATAGGCGCAAACATATAAACATATATCCAACACACATACCAGTCTACGGCTCAACCCCTCCCACTTACCTCGTTCTCCCTCCTTAGCAGCTCCACCTCGATCTTCACGTGCTCGAACTCCTCCTCACTCCTCTTCCTCCACTCCAGCTCCTTCTCGACGAGCCCCTCGCACCTCTCAACGTAACTCTCCATCTCCTCATACTCCTCCTGCCTCTCGACGCCAAATACCCCCAACCAACCCACATATGGAGCTCCAAACGTTCATCTCCGATGAATTGCACAATCTCCTTGGCTACTCCGATTCGGCCTTGTCGTCGTACATCTCCTCATTAGCTATATCGAAATGTAAATCAGCTTCACAATTCAAACAAACACTTATAGATAATGGTATAGATAACAAAGGATTAGATCAATTCGTTAAACAAGTTTGGATAAAGAGACATCAGCTCAAAACTGGAGATAGCAGAGGAGGAGGAGGTGAGAATAAGTGAGAATCGAACAAGCGAGAATCGAACAAGCGACAATCGAACAAGCTACAGAAATGCAGCAGTGAGGACGTCACAACAATCCAAGTACCCTACTTGAAATGGAATATCTGTGGAGACATAACAACCTCAACTGACCTCTTCACTCCGCTCTCTCGCTCTCTCGCTCTCTCGCTCTCTCCTCTCTCTCGCTCTCTCGCTCTCTCGCTCACTCGCTCACTCGCTCACTCAAAGCTAAAACAACAAAAACAAAAACAAAAGCAACAACAAAAACAACAACACACAACACAGACAACAACAATTACGGACTCATAGACAGCGACGACGAAGATGAAGCCACAGGAGCAGTCAAACAGCTAGAGGAGGAAATCAGGAGAAAGAGAGAGAGAAAGAGAGAGAGAGAAGAGAGGAAGAAGGACAAGAAAGACAAGAAGGACAAAAAGAAGGAAAAGGACGACAACAACGACAACAACGAGGAGAAAGGACAAGTTGAAATGAAGACAGGGAAAAGGAGGAAGACACAGGATGATGCTAGCTCCAGTGAAGAGGAGACTACAATAGTACGTCGTAAAAAGGTCTCAGGAAGGGTCGTCAAGAAGGAGGAGGAGAAGGACGAAATAACGTCCAAGGAAATGGAGGAACTTAGGGACCAAAGGGAGAAGGAGGAGTTTGAGAAGAGGCTCCTAGAAAGGGACAACAAAAACACCAAGAAAAAGGGTGCGGGGGAACAAGAGGAAGGGCAGGATGTTGACGTTAAGAAAATCAGCAGTGAGGAAGTCTCAAAAATGAGGGAGGAAAGCAGGATGGCGTACCTTGAGCAGAGGGAGGAGAAGGAGCTTCGGCTTTTGGAACTTGCCATTAAGGACGAGGAGGAAATGTTCAGGGGTGTTAAGAGGACAAAGAAGGAGATGGAGAGACTTGAACTTAACAAGAAGATTTTAGCCATGGCGAAGGGGAGGAAAGGAGGGGAGGATGAAGAGGAAGGGTACAGAGTCCCGGACGGATTCATGGACGAGGACGGGAAGATTGACAAGGATAAAAAGGAGGGGGTACTCAAACAAAGATACAAGGAGGACGGACAAGAGAAGGGGGAAGAGGAACTATGGATGGAGGCGCAGATAAACAAGAGCAGGATTGGGGGGACGAAGAAGGACAAGAAAATTGAGGGGGAGAAGGAATACGAACTCGTGTTCGACGACGAGATTGAATTCGTGGTGGGGAATAAGAGGAAGGGGAAGAATAAGAAGGGGGAAGATGTCAACAGCTCAGACGAGAGCAGCAGCGGCAGCGACTCTGACGACTCAGAAGGGGAAGAAGGGATGAAGAAATCCGTAAAGCCCCCAATGTCAGAGTTTGACAAGATCCAGATAGGCAGGAAGAAACTCCCAGTCTTCGCATACAGGGAGGAGTTCCTCGACGCCATGAAGGACCACCAGGTCCTAATCCTCGTCGGTGAAACCGGGTCAGGTAAGACCACCCAGATCCCTCAGTACCTTCACGAGGCAGGCTACACGGATCACGGGAAAGTTGCGTGCACACAACCTAGGAGGGTTGCGGCTATGAGCGTTGCTGCTAGGGTCAGCGTGGAGATGGGGGTAAGGTTAGGGGCGGAGGTGGGGTACCAGATTCGATTCGAGGACTGTACGAGCGAGAAGACAAAGGTACAGTACATGACTGACGGGATGCTGCTGAGGTGCTTTTTAACGGAGCCTGACCTGAAGAGCTTCAGCTGCCTTATTATTGACGAGGCGCACGAGAGGACGCTGCATACGGACATACTCTTCGGGCTGGTTAAGGATATTGTGAGGTTCAGGAGCGACCTTAAGCTCATCATATCATCGGCAACACTTAACGCAGAGGCATTCTCGGCGTACCTGGACGACGCACCCATATTCATGATACCGGGGAGGATGTTCCCGGTCGATATCTTGTACACGAAACAGCCGGAGGCGGACTATGTGGACGCGGCGGTTGTGACGACGCTACAGATCCACGTGACGCAGAAAATTGGAAGCGGGGATATACTCATATTCCTCACCGGCCAGGAGGAGATCGAGGCCTGCGCTGAGACCCTCGTCATGAGGACCAAGGGCCTTGGGAGCAGGATTCCCGAGCTGATAATCTGCCCTATATACGCGAACCTCCCGGCTGACCAGCAGGCCAAGATATTCTCGAAGACCCCCCCCAACGCTCGGAAGGTCGTCATAGCCACGAACATCGCGGAGACGAGCCTGACGATCGACGGTATCTGCTACGTGATCGACAGCGGTTTCGCTAAGCAGAAGAGCTACAACCCAAAGACGGGCATGGAGAGCCTCGTCGTTACGCCCATCAGCCAGGCCGCAAGCAACCAGAGGAGCGGGAGGGCGGGGAGGACGGCGCCAGGGAAGTGCTTCAGGCTCTTCACGGCTTGGAGCTTCAAGAACGAATTGGAGGAGAACACGGTCCCGGAGATCCAGAGGACCAACATGGGCAACGTCGTGTTGCAGCTGAAGGCTCTGGGGATCAACGACCTACTTAACTTTGACTTCATGGACGCGCCGCCGGCGGAGACGCTGATGAGGGCATTCGAGAGCCTGTACGCGTTGGGGGCACTAAACGACAAGGGTGACCTAACGAAGCTAGGCCGCCGGATGGCCGAGTTCCCCCTGGAGCCCATGCTGAGCAAGGCGGTCATAATAGCGGAGAAGTACGGCTGCGTAAAGGAGATCCTCAGCATGGTGAGCATGCTGAGCATAGGGGCGAGCGTCTTCTACAAGCCGAAGGAGAAGGCGGTACACGCCGACCAGGCCAGGCTTAACTTTGCCAGGGGGGGGGGGGGGGACCAGATCAGCCTCCACAGGTGCTACCACGAGTGGGAGGACAACGACCACGGAACGCAGTGGTGCTTCGAGAACTTCGTACAGGTCAAGAGCATGAGGAAGGCCAGGGACATAAGGGACCAGCTCGCGGGGCTATGCGAGAGGGTAGAGATGGAGGAGACCAGCTGCGGGCTAGACAACTACGAGCCCGTACTCAAGAGCTTCACGGCGGGGTTCTTCTTCAACGTGGCGAAATTGAGCAGGAGTGGGGACTACACGACGGTGAAGAGCAGGACGACCTGCTACCTCCACCCCGGGAGCGTGCTGGCGAAGGACGAGGTCCCGAGCAAGTGGCTGTGCTACTTTGAGCTTAGCTTCACGACCAAGGAGTACATGAGGCAGTGCTGCCCGATCAAGGGGGAGTGGCTCGTGGAGCTTGCGCCGCACTACTACAGCGGGGAAGACATTGAAGACGCGAAGGGGAAGAAAATGCCGAAACAGAGACAGTATAATAAGAAACGCTGAGAAACGATGAGGTTTACAAATGGAAAGTAAGGGGGGTAGTTTTGTTGTTGAGGGGGGGTCTTCTTACTCTATCATTCATCCTCGAGGAGGTCCAGACACTCGCCGAACAGCATCTCCGTTGCCTCAATGGTCGCCCTTCCTACCCCCCTCTCCCCCATGTCAATGAAGGACTCTAGCATCTTGAGGAGCTCCTCCCTCCTGTACTTGCCCTTCATGCCCCACTCCGTGTTCAGTAGGACCAAGTGAACGACCTCTACGAAGACCGCCCTGACTCCGCTCGCAGGGGGGAGGTTGGTGGCCTCTCGAAGGATAATGTCCACGAGAACATTCAAGTCATTCATGTAGAAGCACTGGCTAGTTTGAGTTGTCTCAAAGAAACTCTTGAATACAGAGAGGGTCGAACAGATAAGGTTAGAGTCCTGATTGTTCGGGTAGCTGCGAGGAGAGGAGGAGGTTGGGGGGGAGGGGAGGTTAGCTTCAGTTTTGCTTCTCTCTTCCCTCCAAAGCCGACCCTCGCCACATGTGCTCTCACCTGTTCTCGTTCAGCAGCAGGAGGCAAACTTCAATGAGACTGCTCGTCGCGACCCCGTCCGAGGAGCAAAAATCCCTCATAATAATGTTTTGGTTTGAGGCCTCGTCAATTACGGCATCCTCCCTATTGTTGATTTCCACCATTGTTTGACCGGCACAAACAAAGAGCTCCTCGCTGGCAACCTTGAGGCACCCGAGCACCACCGAGACTGTCTGACCTACCGCTTGTTGCCCCCCAAAGCTCCCCTCAGGCAAGTGGAGGAACATCTCACGCAGCAGCATCAAGTTCACGGTGCACTCCTCGTCAGCGGAAAAGTCAGCGTAACCGTTTATCCCTGTCACATCGTCGGGACCGAGGTTCGCCGTGCTCTCCGCGAGGGCCTGACAAACGTTCCCGAGCATAAGGGCGACGGACTCTTTGGCAATCGCCTTCCACATTCCTGGGTGGAGCTTTGAGAAGAGGATCAAATTTCGCACTGCGAAACTGAAGGCCTCGCAGTAGTAAACGTCGCCCTTATCCCCAGCCTCGCGCTTCCCGCTCATGACACCGGCATCGACGACCCTAGCAACTCCAGAGACGAGGGCAAAGTCTCCCCCCCTCCCCCCCTCAATCAGCTCGACCCACTCCTCCTCCCGCCCACAAGTCTGGGACAGCTCACACAGCCTCCTTAGCGGCTGGGTTGCAAGAAGCGACGTCGCTCTCGCTTCAGACAGGATCTTTGTTATGCCGAGCACCTCGTCCGCAAAGTCCTCGTCTCTACCATTCATCCCGTCCCATTCAACCCCCTCACCAATCACCTCTTCCACCGAAGACCTAAGCGCATCAGGTAGCTCCCACGACGTTTCCCCGGTGACGGTATTCCTATAATAAACCTGCATGTCGTTGTCATGGCCTGAGCCGTCCCCGAACGTGACCCCTCTTACCCGCTCCCAGTCCTCTGCGCATCCAGGGTCAGTACTGGGGGGTTGGGGGGGGGAAGGGGTCGCTTGTGGGGGCGTGGGGGTAGGGGTAGCGGGGCCGGGGGTAGGGGTGCCGGGGGGGGTTTCTACTGTGGGGGCAGGCGTAGGCGTAGCAACGGGGGAGGTTTGCGAGACATGGTTTGGGTTCTCACCCAAGGTTTGGAGCACCGTGGAATTGTCCTTCAGCAACGAAGATCTCCTCCGGATCCCGCCCAGGGCATCTAAAGGGTTGGAGCTCATCCGCCTGCGAGGCTAAAGGACGACGAGGGGCGAACGGGTGTGGTTAGCAACCTATTAAACTGGGGGCACCTCTTGGAATCATTAACACGAACCTCCTCGGCTCCTGGACTTTTGCGTATCTTTACACCCTCCGGCAGCTCCCAAACAGTCTGCCCACTCTTCCTCTCAAAAAAGTAGCTGAGGGCGTTTGGAGGGGAGAGGATTGGGCCATTGGTGTTAGCGAACAGATAAGGTGTTGCCCCCCCCCCCCCATCCCCTGCCTTCCTCCTCCCCCCCTCCCCCCCCTCAGCCACATCCCTCCCTCACCTCTCCCCATCGTCGGTTTTGAACTCTGACCAGTCCTCCTTTGGGGAGGGGGGGGGTGATGGTGCCAGGGGAAGCGAGGCGAAAGGATCCGAAAGAGCCTCTTTTGCGGGGGATGTGTCGGGGGAAGAGGGGGATGTGTCGGGGGGAGAGGAGGAGGTCTTTACAGAAGAAGGCGCAGTGTCAGGTGCATCTAGAATCGCCTTGACCTCCCGGAGTTTCTCAAGGGCCAGGGCTCTGTTCCCTAGTTTCTGAGCCTCTTTAGCTTCCTGATGCAGCTTTCGGATCTGAACTGTCTGCTCGGAGGTTAGAGAGGTAGATTGAACGGGCGTAGTGTCCATGAGCTAGGGTGATTTATTGTCTTTTTGCTGGGGCTGGTTTTGTTTGCTCCCGATTTTTTCAAGGCAAAAGCGTTTGTTTTTGACAAAGTCAAATTACATTATCCCCATCCGCATCCGCAGATTAAGCTTCCAAGATAAGGAGAAAGATTTGAAGGCGATGAGTAGTAACGCCCCTGTTAAGAGTGAACAAGGAGAAATCCATGGCAACCCAACAGAACCCCTGCGCTTGACCATCTCAAGACAGGTGCTCGAGAGGACTTCAACAAGCGGAGAAGGTGAGATGGCTGGGGGGTTGAGGGCGATGAACTAGAGGAGGGGGATGGGGGGGGCGAGAGGTGGGGGGGATGGGGTGGGCGAGAGGCTAGGGGGATGGGTCTGGGCGAGGGGTTGGGGGGGGGTGGGTCTGGGCGAAGGGTGGGGGGGGAGTCTGGGCGAGGGGTGGGGGGGGGAGTCTGGGCTAGAGGTGGAGGGGGACGACTCGAAGCGGGACAAAATCTCAGCCGACCCAATCCGCACAAAAAAAACTCCATCCATGGTTAACTCACTCAGCACTTCCTAACGCAGGACATACCTCTAATCACAAGAGATCGGCGGGGGATGGGGGGGAAGTAGATCTCTTCCATTCGGGGAAAGGCTCTTTCGAATTCCCTGACGGCAATGTCGATTTTGACGAAACCCCTCCCACCACCGAGCTGACATTTCACCCAAGTTCAGACACTGGTATGGATCTAAAAGGTAAGCGAAGGGCAAGGCGGCGTTGTTGGTGGCGTCTGGGAGAAGGAGAGGGGGGGAGGGTTGACTACTTCCGTCCCCGGAGAACGCACAATTTTATAGCTCACCAACGAAATCTCATCGACGTTATTGTTCACCCCCGCGCAGAGATGAATGGGAGTGACGCACAGGTTTGGGCGCAGAGCAATGTAGAAGATCCCTCTAATTATAAGGCAGACCCAACGCCGTCAGAGGGCGCCAAGGGGACTGAGATTTCAATTGAGAAAAAGAAGGAAGTCTCGAGGATGAAAACGCAGGACGCAAACGCTGAATGGGCTGAGCGAGGTGAGTTTGGGTAGTTTGGACTGCTTTGGGGGAGATAGAGAAGAAGGAGAAGGAGAGGCTGCTCGCATGGCGCTTGTCGGGCAGTTGAGGCTCGTCAAATTTCTTCCAACTAACTCCACCAATCAATAACCCCAAACGTACCGTCACGGATGTAACCACACTTACCATCACAGCAGGGCCTCGAGGCGGTTATCATACCCAAGTATTACCTCAAGAGGGATCTCTCTCTGAAGGTGACGGAGTCTCACTGCCGCTGCAGGTCGCCAGTACAAGCGAGGGTATGAAATTAAACACGTCAAGTGAGGAGACTGCGCTCGTCACTAAAGCCGAGGGAGTTGAAAGAGGTGAGATAAGGGTAGATGGGGGTTCAAGGGGGGAGATAGATGATAAGGGGGGTTTAGCGCGCGGATTATTTATTTATTTATTTCTGCGACTGTAGAGGCTCGTAAAATATCATTTCAGTATGTGTGCTCACCCCAGCAACACTTATATCTTCATAAACAAACGCCTACGCTTACATTCACAGCGACGCCTCGAAAGGGCGCTCACTCTCTGGTAGGAGGGGATCCCCTTGATACAGTGGGGGGAACGCCGCTGTCGTCACATATAGAGAATTCAAGTGAGGATTTAGAAGAGGTGAGGAGATGCGATGAGAAGAGAAATGATGGGCTGAAAACGTTAAGGAATGCGAGGGAGAAAATACGCAGGAGTCTTAAATTCTGCATAAGATGCATCTTAAGCCTCACACACTACCGCTGCGATACTAACTCTGCGTAAAACCCCATTCTTGCAACATGCACAACTCTCCATGCTTGTCACAGGTAAGAATGGAATCGTAGTAAAAACGACGTCGCACCTTGCAAGCCACGCCCATGCACGTGATGATTTTGTCTCTTAATATAATCTCGCCTCCCTTACGCGACATTACTATTTCTAACCTACTAACGTCTTTCCACAATTTGCTTCGCTCCTCACAGGAAAAGGACACAGAAAATGAATCCCGAGGAGGGGGAGAAGACGGTGTGAGAGAGACTCATATACTTCAGGTTGACACCCCGATGTCCGATAGCTACCATTCAGTAAGCGATCTTGGCCATGAGAGGCAAGTTACTCGGTCTTCTGCAATTGAAAGACCCCATGGGGACGCTGGACGAGGTGAGTTCGATTTAGAGGGTTGTAGGGGCGGCAACCTTTGATATTCTATAGGGAAACGTGGACGATATGTTGGAGCACGTGTAGAAATCTTTTCACTTTGACTGACAACCACCATATCGCCATTACCGCAGACTTTGAAAATGGCCATGAGGACGCCGAACGAGGTGAGTTGTGCGTTGAGCATCAGAAGAGAGAAAGGACAATTTAATACTCTAGGAGAGAGCGGGAGAGGCGCGGGAGGGCGTGTTGAAACTTTGTATTTTTGCTCACCGCCTGCGTGCGGAACGCACGGAGCCGTTCGTGGAGGGCCTGGCCCTCTGCGTCATTTTCGACGGGCGGCGGCAGCGGCACACACGCGCGCGCGCCAGTCTGCAACGACCGCATGGGATCCGTCTCAGGCGACCGCGTGGGTTCCATCTGCGGCGACCGCATGGAGCGCTTCTGCGGCGACCGCATGGGGCGCTTCTGCGGCGACCGCACGGGTTCCATCTCCGGCGACCGCACGGGTTCCATCTCCGGCGACCGCATGGGTTCCGTCTCCGGCGACCGCGTGGGGCGCTTGATATGCTACACAGAAACGAGGAGCACGCGTTGACTAACAAACTCCATAATCGCCATCACCGCAGACTCTGAAAATGGTCACGAGGACGCCGGACAAGGTGAGTTGTGCGTTAAGCCCCAGAAGAAAAAGAGCACAATTAAATACTCTAGGGGAGAGCAGGAGAGTCGCGGGAGGACGAGTTGAAACATTGTAATTTTTTCTCACTTTTGCTACAATGTTGTCCACTTCGCAGTCATGACATTAAATCCTGACAACACCGTCAGGAACAAAGATCCCCTGCAGCCCCTCTCCCGCCCCAATCGCACACCCTCCGCAATATACGGCCCCGTAGATATCGATTACACAGCTCTTGGCCCCGAACAAGGTAAACTTGTGAAGCTTCTTGATGACCGAGGAGCCATTGAAGGCCTTATCGACAGCTCTACCGGCGTCGATGTGAAAGCTATGGAGCTCGCTGGTGTCTTCCACGACGAGCGCGACAAGATCATTGACTTTCTCCTCACCGATTGTGAGCAGGGCAAGTTCCGAAGGAAGACCCTCCACGAGTATGACAAAGAGGAAGGAGTCATTCATAGACTCGTCCATTGGCAGCACTACGGCAGCAGGAATAAGTTCGTTGAATTTCTCCTCGACGTCAGCGTCACCTCTCCCGACGATTCGACGAAAATTATGGAATTAACATCCCTTGACAAGGACGATCTTTCTGATGAGGCAATTGCGAAGCTTGTTGAGATTCTAACCTCAAGAAATACTAAGACTGTCAAACGAGGTGTCATTAAGGGGCAGCTCAGCTTCACTGATTTTGAGTCTGGACAAACTGCAGTCACCATGGTGGGAACTCTTAAGGCAGAGGAGAGGGTAATAGAGATGAAATCAGAAGTTGATGTTCGCTCAGGCAAAAGCTTTAAGATTGTGAGATCCACGAGATCTAGTGTTGAAGGTAGCCCAGGCAGGACCAAGAAGGGAGACGTCAAGGCTGCGTATGCAGCAGTAAAGGGTATTGTGGAGGAGGTCGGGAAGAAGTTCAGACAGCCTGCAGTCATTGACGAGCGGAGGAAGGTGCACTTTGTGGAAGAGGTCATGCCGAGGGCACCGTCTCTGACAATAGAGGAGGAGGCAATGTTGGAGAGGGTTGGGAGTCTAGAGAAGGAACTCCACACAAAGGGAAAAAGAGTCAAGGGGACACTGAAAGAGGGCATTGACAAATTCCTGTGGAGAGAGGGGGACAACGTGTGGGCAGCCTTTGAGGTCACTGTGGACAAGTCAGCAGAGGCTGTGTTGGCAGAGCAGTTTCTGCTAAACACATTTGCACGATCTAAGAAGCACTTAAAGAATAATGGGAACTTACCAAGGGCTATCAGGAATGATGTCGATGGAACTAGAAGCTTGCACTATCATTCTGGCATGAAGGTCCCTGCCACCACCAATCGACTATTTGAGAATTGGTTTGTGTGGAAGGAGGCTAAATTGGACAATGGCCAGACTGCATACATAATAGGATTTGTGCCTTTGCGTGAATATTATGGGGCAAGCTTCACCAACCTTAGCAAGGACGGCTTTGTAGTTGGAGTAACAAGAGGAATCTACATCATGGCCGAGGTTGCCCCAAATGTCTGTAGAGTGACACGTATTCAAACAGTTGATCTCAAATTCAGTGGCATTCAAAAGACTCTGATGGACAAAGCAATTGACTACCTTGCAAAGAGTCAGCTTGTTGAGGCCAACAGGTTGCAGAAGAAGTTCAGGAGGAACGGGAAGGAAGTTGATGCTGAGGTCAGGGGGGCCTTGGTGGAGAGGATGAGGGAGGGTGTTGAGTTGGAGGAGGACCAGAAGATAGTGTTTGGGGAGTTGGAGAAGCTCTTTGGTGGGGAGGATGAAGAAGGGTGGGGGCCTCTTGAGTCACCTTATGGGGGAGTGAAGATGGAGATCAAGTACAGTCAGCAGAAGAAGGGTGAGAGGAGCATTGCACTTGGGAGAACTTACGGAAATGCAGACTGTACAGCAGAGGAGGCAGCAGCTTGGTACTTTGAGTTTTGTGGCAGGGACAGGAATGCTCTTGGCTTCCAGGCTGGAGGTCTTGCCCGGCTTGAAGTAAGAAAGGGAGGGCAAAGGAGAAACGAGAATTTGATTGCGTTGGTCAAGAAGTTTCCTTTCCCGTTCAATAAAAGAGAATTTGTCTTTAGAAATCTGTGGAAAAAGAACAAAAACGACAGTATCTCTGTTGGCTCTTGGCCAAGCGACGATGAGATTGATTACGGTGGAGATGTCAAAAATGTAGTCAAAGCAGAAGGCAGAACCCTGCTTATAGCTACCAACATCAGCAAAGAAGGAGGGACAGCGCAGTGTAAGCTTGATTTCAAACAGCATTTGGATTTAGGCGGTTTCATCCCCCTCAAACTTCTCGAGAAAAAAATTCCAAAGCAACTGAAAATCTTACACGAAATTCAAGAAACTTTCAAGCAAGATGAGGAGATTGATAAGGCTGCGCTAGAGAATCTTGCAAACATCATGAGAAATGAGCAGCAAAATTATACTAAGGAGGAGGAGGCGGCCATTATGAAGGGTAAGGAGTTTTATGAGAATTGCAAGAAGGAGGAGAACTTTGATAAACTGAAGAGTTCTGATGAGAGGGTCAAGATGAAGCTAGTTCATGTTGATGGGGCAAGCAGTGGGACTGGTGTTGCCACTACTGTAGTTGACGCTAGTGTGGAGGAGTGTGCTGCACACGAGTATATTCTGGACTCAAGAACATTTAAAAAGAGGGCAAAAGAGAAAGGCGTAACTGACTATCACATCAAGCATTTAAGTGAGCACTCATATAACTACATCTCAACGAGAGAACTAGGAATTCCTCGGTTTGCTCCTCGTGATGGAAGGAGTAAAATTACCTGGTGCAAGCAAGATGATGGCAAAGTTATCATTGATGTTTCAGACACAGAGGAGCTCCATGAAGACTTTCCAGTGAAGGCTGGAAATGTGTTAGTGAAGGCACACACAGTTTATATATTTGAGCCACTGGACCCTATTGGAGAAGTGTCACAAACATTAGTGACTTTCACAACAAAGTTAGACCTTGGTGGTGTATTCTTCTCCTCCATCATGAACAAGCTCGCTCCAACTTTTCTTTCTGGAGTCTCTAAATTGAGGAAGAAATTTGATAAGAGCAAAGACAATGACGCCTTCAACAGACAGCAGATCATTGCAAAGTTTGAGGAGATTGCAATTGAGGGCGCACCAGGGATTGAAAGTCACTTTGACGAGATTGATGGAGCTCAAGAGATCAATAGTGGGTTGACTGGGCAGACATTGATAAAGGCAGAGAAGGGAATGGGGTGGGGGAAGACTTCAATAACTGTGAGAGCATCCCACAAGGAAGTTGCAGCTTTCTTCTGGGACGTCCAGAGCAGATTGAAATCCAAGGTTGTGCTTCACAGAATCAATAACAAGATACTCGTACTCACAGTTGACCACAACATATTCGCACTAAAAAAGTCACTGTCTAGTAACCTTTTCAGTTCTAGCTCAAAAACCAAAGCATTTATGGCTGTGAAATTTTCTGAGGTTGGAGTAAAGAAGACAGACGTTGAAATGATGACTAGACAGGAGGGTTTGGGAAAAGCTGCCATCAAACAGAGTGTGATTAAGCACCTGGGCATGGCAACTGATGCTGCTTACTACTTCGACAACCTTCTGAAAAGCACAGAAGCAGGGGAGCAGGATGGGATGAGGTTTGGAGAGCAGCTGATGGAGAGAGTAAAGAAAAGGAATGTTGGGGGCAGTAAAGTAGAGGTAGTGAGGGAGTTCATTGTTGCCAATAGGGCACTGAGAGAGATTACAGAGCAGCATGGTTTCATGAGAACACTGCTGTATGCTATGGTTATGAACAAATTTAAAAGGAGAGCAACAAATGAGGGAGAAGTTAAGAGTGAGGAGGAAGCCAGGGGGTGGGAGATTGGGAGTGCAATGACAGCAATCATGTTGACCACAGCAACAGCTGCTCATGCTGTAGATGAGTGGGCGCAACAATTCACTGAAGTGCAAGAAGTAATGAATGAACAAGTGTGGTTAAGGCCCATGCTAGAGGAGATAGTTATGAAACTATTCATGAAGTCTACCTTGGGCTTAAAGGCAAGAGTTTCTGTTGGTGCTGCGACAAGCATGGTCGATTTGCTGACTGATGTGTATGTGACGAACATGTTTTGGAAAGGTAAGAAGTATGGGTACTTTAAGGCTTCTCTGGCAAGTTTAGTGGTGTCAATTGGGCTTCAGATGGTTATTGTTTGGGGGCAAAACAGGAAGTTGGGGTTGAAGAGGGTGCTTAAGGAATGGTTTCCTATTTTGATTGGGTACAAGCCTGCAGTTGATGCTTACAGAGTGGCAACTGGGGCAAAGCAAGAGGTTGGGACAGCATTTGACGCAATGCATGAGATGACAGTTATGAAAATGATTGAGATGTTTGCTGAGGCAATCCCCGGAGTGATCATCCAACTTATGGCCATAGCAACAAGTGACAAAGCTGTTAGAACTTCAGCATGGCTTTCAGTTGTAGTGTCAGCAATTACAACAGGCTTTGCCTCGGCAACAATTAGTTATGACTGGGACACAGACCCTGCTAGGAGAGAAAAGTCACCAGACTTCTATGGGTATATACCAGCAAAAGCAAGCAAGAGAACAGTAGTGTTTGTGTCCATGCTGCTGTACACTGCAGGAATGCTTCTTATAAGGTGTACAACAATAGTTCTTCTTGGGTTGATGGGAGGTAGGTGGGTCTTTCTCTACATTGGAGCCGACCTTGGTCTGTACTTGTTAGTTAAGATTTTAAGGGGAGACTTTTGGTACTGGATACCATTAGGGGGCAATTTAGAAATTGTGAGTAGTATTCTAATGAGAGTGATTGTAAAGATCATCACAGACTTCACTTCAATGGTGCAGTTTAGAAATCCTAACGAAGTTGGTGGAGTATATTGGTTGTTTGGTCTTTTGTTGACAATGGCGAGCCTGCCAGTGTCCATATATATAGCTTCACCTTATGTTGATGAGGGAGCAATTGATATTTCATCATCAATGATGAACTATATCATACCAATAACTACCATATGCTTTGCTGTATTCTTTTTAAACATTGAGAGGAAGTACTTGCACACATTTGGGAGCATACAAAGAGGAAAGGACAAGACTATGGCATATTTCTTCGAAGGGAAAAGTGATGCAATAATGTTTTTAGTCTTTAAAAGGTCAAAACATCATTGGGTCTCAAATGAAGGACAAATTAAGAAATGGGTTGGCTTAAACTGGGCTAAATGGGAAGAGGAGCAGCCAGAGTGGTTTACTGATATGATGAAGGCTAAAGTTCCTGTAGACTTTATTCCAGCAGATGAGGATGCTAGAAGGATTGAAAGTGTTAGGAGAGCAAGTGTTGATGCTGAAGCTGAGGGTGGTTTTGCAGGTGCTTTGAGAGCAAGTATTAGGAGAGCAAGTGATGGAGGCGCTGTTGAGACAGGGCTTGTCATTCCCGAAAATGACAACACAAGTGTGCTTGACGGTGACCTGAGCACAAGGGAGGAGGAATCCAATGAAGAGGTTGGAACAAGAATTGGGGAGCAGTTGATGCAAACAGTGAAGAAGAGAAAACGTGGGCATAACGGGGAAAGTAAAGTAAAGGTCGTAATGGATTTCATAACAAGCAACCAAGCACTGGGGGAGCTAATAGAGCAGAACAATTTTGTCGGAACCATGTTGTGCGCTGTGGTGAGGAACAACCTGAAAAGGGACGCCGCCAAGGAGGGCTTGAATGAGAATGAGGAGGAAGCCAAGGGGTGGGAGATCGGGAATGAGCTGACAAAGACCATGTCAGTTACAACATCTGCTGAGGAAGCAATAAGAGTCTGGGCAGAGAAGCACCCTGAGGTACAAGAAGTCATGAGAGAGCATGGCTGGCTAAGACCAATGCTCGAGGCTGTTGTTAAGGAGTTATTCCTCAAGACAAACTTTGGCTTGAAAGCACGGGTTATGGCAGGTGCAGTGCTGAGCATGACTGATTTGGTGACTGATGTGTATGTGACGTACATGTTTAGGAGAGGTAAGAAGTATGGGTACTTCAAGGCATCTTTGGCAAGTTTGGTAGTGTCAATTGGGTTGCAGATGCTTAGTGTTTGGTTGCAAAATAAGAAATTTGGAACGAAAAGGGTGGTTTGGGAGTTGATTCCAATCTTGCTTGGGTACAAGCCTGCAGTAGATGCCTATAGGGTAGCAACTGGAGCAAAGCAAGAGATTGGGACGTCTTTTGCCCCAATGCTTGAGATGACATTCATGAAAGGGATAGAGATGTTTGCCGAGGCAATTCCTGGGGTTATTATCCAACTTATGGCTATAGTAACAAGTGCCAAAGATGTTGGAACTTCAGCATGGCTTTCAGTTGCAGTGTCAGCAATTACAACAGGCTTTGCCTCTGCAACAATTAGTTATGACTGGGACACAAACCCTGCTAGGAGAGAAGTATCACCAGATTTCTATGGATATATACCTGCAAAAGCAAGCAAGAGAACAGTAGTGTTTATTTCAATGATGCTCTTGTCAGCAGGGATGCTTCTCATAAGGTGTACAACAATAGTTCTTCTTGGGTTGATGGGAGGAAAGTGGGCATTTTTCTACATTGGAGCCGACCTTGGTCTGTACTTGTTGATTAAGATATTGAGAGGAGACTTCTGGTATTGGGTGCCATTAGGGGGGAACATAGAGATTTTGAGTAGCATTTTGATAAGAGCTATTAATAAGATCATTGTGGACTTCACGTCAGTTGCGCACTTGCGACATCCTAATGAAGTCGGAGGAGCCTATTGGTTGTTTGGTCTTGTGTTGACAATGGGAAGCCTGCCATCGTCAATATTTGTAACTTCACCTTATGTTGATAAGAAGGCAATTGATATTGCATCATCAATTGTGAATTATTTCATACCTCTAACTACCCTATGGTTTGCTGTTTTCTTTTTGAATATTGAGAAGAAGTACTTGCACACTTTTTGGAGCATACAAAGAGGGAAGGACAAGACTATGGCATATTTCCTCGAAGGGAAAAGTGATGTAATAATGTTTGTGGTCTTTAAAAGGTCAAAACATCATTGGGTGTCAATTAAAGGAGACATTAAGACATGGGTTGGCTTAAACTGGGCTAAATGGGAGGAGGAACAGCCAGAGTGGTTTACTGATGTGATGAAAGCTAAGGTGCCTGTAGATTTCATTCCACCAGATGGAGATGCTAGAAGGAGAGAGAGTGCGAGGAGAGCAAGTGTTGACGCTGAAGCTGAGAGTGGTTTAGCAGGTGCTGTGAGAGCAAGCATTAGGAGAGCAAGTGTTGGAGGCGCTGATGGTGGAGATATTATAGGGGTGGGAGGTTGGAAGGGTAAAGGAAGCAGTGTTGTACCGCTTGAGGATGAGCACAAGGATGGGGAGTAACTAATAGGGCAGCAACATTTGTAGGATGAAATGATTTGATTTAGTATTTTTGTGACTTTTTTGAAAGTATTTAAGGTATATTTTGATTACAAAGGGATTGTTATAGTGGTTTGTGAGTATTGTGAAAGTGTAGTAAAAGTAATGTGAGTGCGTTAAAGTCGTTTGTGAGTATTGAAGAAGCATGGAAGAGTAAAAAAGGGAGTGTTAAAGTGGTTTGTGAGTATTGAGGATGTTAGGATGTTAAGTAGATGTGTATGGAGTTTTGGAGAGTTGTAAATTTGTTATAGTGGTTTGTGAGTGTTGTGGTTGTGTTATGAATATGTATGGAGTTTTGAAGAATTGTGGAAGTGTTATAGTGATTTGTAAGTATAATGGAAGTGTAATAGATGTGTATGGAGATAAATTAAAGGAGGATAAGGGTGGATGGGGAGAGGAGTGAGAGGAATTAAGGAATTTGAGTAGAGGAGAGGATGGTATAAAGGTGGAATGATGTGTGTATGTGGAGTAGATGTGTATGAAGATGAATTAAGGAAGGGTGAGTGTAGTTGTGGAGAGGAGTGAGAGGAATTAAGGAGTGAGAGTAGAAGAGAGGAAAGTATTGGATGAAAAGGTGTGTGTAAGTGTAATAGATGTGTAAGTGTAATAGATGTGTATTAAGATAAATGAAAGGAGGTAAAGTGTAGTTGTGGAGAGGAGTGAGAGAAGTTAAGGAGAGAGAGTAGAAGAGAGGAGGGAATAAGAAGGTATGGTGTGTGAAGAGGTAAAGTGTGTGTAAAAGTAAAGTGAGTGTGAAGGTAAAGTGTTTGAAGAGTGTAAAGTGTGTAAAGTGTGTGTAAGAGTAAAGTGTGTGAAGTGTGTAAAGTGTGTAAAGTGTGTAAAGGGTGTAAAGGGTGTAAAGGGTGTAAAGGGTGTAAAGGGTGTAAAGGGTGTAAA
>BRYA01000386.1:0-59797 GCA_030267965.1 Triparma columacea
ACTAACGACAAAAGCAAAAGGTGCATTCGATTTCTAATACAACTAAATCGAACATAAGTAAGCGTCACGACGTATAATTCACATGGGAGGTCAAAATTCTATTGTCCCAAATACTGCCCCAAAGTGCCGCCAGCCTTAGCCAAACTTTAACCCCAGCTCCAGGTACCAACTCCAACCCCAACCCCAACCCTACCGCTACCGACCGCTACTTTTAAGAAAATAGTTAAGAAACGGCCGGGTTACCCTGTCTTTTAACTTCAAATCTCACTCTAACTTCTAATCTAATTTTAACTTCTAATCTAACTCTAACTTCTAATCTAACTCTAACTCTAACTCTAGCCACACAAATACAAACACAAATAATCAAGATCCCAATTAAGAAACGGCCAGGTTGCCCTGTCTCTCTCCTCTAAACTTTCTCTCCTCTCAACTTCTCTCTCCTCGCAATTTCTCTCTTCTCTTAGACTCTCTCTTCTCTCCACAATCACATTCGCTCCTTTTTAATTATCCCCAACCACCCATCTTCACCCTCTCCCACTGCCTTTCTCTATTTTTTCACATATCTCTGTTCAACCACTTTCTGTCCCCCTCTCATCTGATCCCATCTCCTTCATCTCTCCTGATACTAACTGTTAACTAAAATACACTCTCTTAACGCTGTATCTCCCTGCAAAACAATGACACTACCCCCCATCAGCCTCACACCTCGTCTCTTCTCTCCCTTCCCCTTATTTATACAATATCCTCCCCACACATCCCCTTCACTTCCCCCAAATCTCCCACTTCCACATACAACAAACCTCTTTATCATAACACACAACTAAAAAGCGAGCCATAGAACAAAGCGATGCAAAGTGTTGAGCAAAGCGTTCAACAGTGATGACACAAGCAAGTGATATTAGTCACTAATAAACAAAATTAAATCAATTTGTCCTATTAATGTTGCTGCCCTTTTAGTTACTTCCCATCCTAATTTTATCAGCACAACACAGCTAACTTTAAACATTCTGATGCTTCAGCAACAGTTCAACCACCGCTGAGTGCCCCTGCAGTTTTGCAATGTAGAGTGGTGTAGAACCATCCTTTGTTGCATGGTTGACATTAATCTTCTCATGCTTCAGCAACAGCTCAACCACAGCCAAGTCCCCCCACTGCGAGGCAATGTTGAGGGGTGTAGTACCATTATTCTTCGCCTGGTTGACATTGATCTTCTCGTGCTTCAGCAACAGCTCAACCACCGCCGAGTGCCCATTCTGTGATGCAATGTATAGGGGTGTGCGACCACCATACATCGCCTGGTTGACATCAATCTTCTCATGCTTCAGCAACAGCTCAACCAATGCCAACCTCCCCTGCTGTGATGCCATAATGAGGGGTGTGCGGCCATCATCAAATACCTGGTTGACATCAATCTTCTCATGCTTTAGCAACAGCTCAACAACTGACAAGTGCACATTCTGCAATGCAATGTAGAATGGTGTAGAACCATCATTTGTTGCATGGTTGACATTGATCTTCTCCTGCTTCAGCAACAGCTCAACCATCGCCAAGTGCCCATTCTTTGATGCAATGTAGAGGGGTGTGGCACCATCATTCATTGCCTGGTTGACATCAATCTTCTCATGCTTCAGCAACAGCTCAACCACTGACAAGTGCCCATTCTTGGATGCAATGTAGAGGGGTGTGGAACCAGTATTCATTGCCTTGTTGACATTGATCTTCTCCTGCTTCAGCAACAGCTCAACCACCGCCAAATGCCCATTCTTCGATGCAATGTAGAGGGGTGTGGAACCATCATTCATCGCATGGTTGACATCGATCTTCTCCTGCTTCAGCAACAGCTCAACCACAGCCAACTGCCCCTCCTGTGATGCAATGTAGAGTGGTTGGTTGACATTAATCTTCTCCTGCTTCAGCAACAGCTCAACCACCGCCAAATGCCCATTCTTTGATGCAATGTAGAGGGGTGTGGCACCATCATTCATTGCCTGGTTGACATCAATCTTCTCCTGCTTCAGCAACAGCTCAACCACCGCCAACTGCCCCTCCTGTGATGCAATGTAGAGTGGTGTAGAACCTTCCTTTGTTGCATGGTTGACATTGATCTTCTCCTGCTTCAGCAACAGCTCAACCACCGCCAAATGCCCATTCTTTGATGCAATGTAGAGGGGTGTGGAACCATCATTCATCGCCTGGTTGACATTGATCTTCTCATGCTTCAGCAACAGCTCAACCACCGCAAAGTGCTCTTTCTGTGATACTATGTAAAGGGGTGTTCGACCATCATTCATTGCCTGGTTGACATCGATTTTCTCCTGCTTCAGCAACAGCTCAACCACCGCTGACTGCCCATTGTGTGATGCAATTAAGAGGGGCTTATTCCAACTCGACAAGTCAGATTTGAAAGAGGAGGCTCCCCTAAACATGCTCTCCATATCCTTCACCTTGCTCACGTCCCAACTTGACAAGTCGGAGTTGAAGGAGGAAGCTCCACTAAACATTCCCCGCATATTCTCCACCTTGCTCACGTCCCAACTTGACAAGTCGGAGTTGAAGGAGGAAGCTCCACCAAACATTCCCTGCATATTCTTCACATTGCTCACATCCCACCTGCTGAGATCCTCATTGAAATTATCTAAATCCCAAAAGACCCTGTCCATGCTTGTTATCTCTGAGACATCCCAATCACTTATGTGTCCATATTTCTTGGTTGCTTCATTCTTATCTGTCAACCAATCCTTCACCATCCTCCTCAAAACATTCTTGCTGAGCTCTTCTCGAATTTGAAGGCCAACCCATATAAACCTACCTATAAAAGCCCCTAAGACATACCACCACCCGCTACTGCTGTGGAAAATTAGCGTGTATAAGCCATAGATTAGTAATCCAGTTGTGACTAGCTTCACAACAAAGAGTAAGTGGTGAATTCTTCTCCACTCATTGTTGAAGTCAGGTTTGTTGGAGATTGCCTTGCTTTCATTGATCCCTAGTTTTGAGGCAAACCCTGAGACCCTTGATTCCCTGCGTTGTCTCTTTTTTGTGCTTTCTTCAACTTGGAGCAAACAGTGCTTTAGATCATCCCCACTGCACAGAACTTCCAAGAACCCTAAGGCCTTTCCTCCTTCAACCCATCCTGTTCTATTCTTGAAGTGAGAGAGAATGTCCTCTTGATTTTTTTCTTGATCCATTTTGTACCCCCACTTCTTTTTTAGTTCCTCGAAAGCTTCCTCTTCCTTTCCAAAGTGGGTATAAATGAAGCCCGAGAAGTTCTCAATAATGTTTAGGCTGAAGACATATGACCAGAAGATTCTCTGTGATTAGAGGAAGGTAGCAGAAGGAGTTAAGAAATTGCACACCCATAACAAAATTCGCACTTCCCACTACCTGCTTTCCTTAACGCACCTGTGTATTGAGTTTACTCAGCTGTCCCTGTGTAATCTCTCTGTACTCATCCTCTATTTTTCTCAGCAGGCTTTCAAACTCAAAGTATGCCCTCTCATTGTCTTCAGTTGTGCTTTTATTTTCTTCTATTGTGTGGAGTTCTACCTTGATTGCACTGACAACCTGGCTATGCACAAAGACTAATCCCTCTTTTACTCTCTCTTTTGCTTCTTCACTGCTTGCACTGTTGATCAAAGTAAGAAGGTTGTCCCATTCTATAGAAGCATCAAGGTAGAAGGGTGTTAGCCAGAATATTCTTCTGCTTGTGTTGCATTTTTAGTCGACTCACCTTTTGCTGTGTTTGCCACTGACTTCCCCATCGCTTCTCTGGCTGATTTTGTTCTGGCTCTTTGTACTTGCTGACCCTCGGGTAAATATTTCTGGTTTCCTTGGCCTGGGTGAACTTTCTTGTTCTTTTTCATGTCCTTTTCATATAAGATTACCAGGCTTATTGAGAATGTTACATTAACTAAAGCAAAGAAAATGCCAATAGTATTCACTGCGCTTGAAGAGAAGCTGCCAACCAAGGAGAGAAGGTTCCTGAGAAGAGAGGTGGGGTGAGAGGGAGTTTCATGAGCATAATGGAAAGACTCTTGTATCAACCAATCCTCTCTTACCCCAAAACAGTTACCAATGCGCCTGCTACTTCTGCAAGCAAGAAGAGATTCTTGTCCTTAAAGTAAGTGCAGGGATAATAAACTAGAGGATCTAGTTTTACAAGAATATACACAAAAGATGCATTCAGTCCTGTGTAGAGAAATGCTTGCAACATTGCAGACCCAAAATAATCTGGTCCAGCAAATGTCCTATGGATTGAAAAAGAGAGTTAGAGAGAAACCAAAACAATCCTGGCTGTCAACCATTGACACCCACTTACCCTACTGCAATTAGAGCTGCTTTTCTGAGTAGGGTTGTGTGAATTTGGTGAGAAGTGACAGGCTAATTAAGTGATGAATGCTCAACCACCCCCTCATCATCCCTTTATGTTGTTGTCTTTCCTCCGTCCCAGCCAATTTCTCACCTTAAAAGATGGATACCCTCAAAGTAAGGGACAGTTGGTGAGTACCATTGGAAGAGAGAGCTAACTGAGGCATCAGCATTAAGGGATCTGTTCGTGATAGTGTTGGTAAGAACAGGAATACTAAACCCAAACAAAACACCTGGTACTCACCCTTTTTTCTTTAATGATAAGGTATACCAAATGATGAAGGCAGGGAAACCTGCCCCAATCAAAATAGCATAGATAACGCCTTGTCTCAACATGAATGTCCTGTGATTGAGGTAATGCAGAGTAAATGTGGTGAGATTGGTAGAATTGACGAGGTGATAGCGCACAAAAAACCCACATACCTAGAAGTTGATGTCTCACAAGACACACTGGGGTCAGAAATAACGACCCATTCACCATTTGCGTCATTAACACATTTGAACACAGAAGCAATAGTTTTCAACACTGGTGAGTAGTAGAGAGTCAGGAGGAAGATTAGTGTTGATATGTTTTTGAACCTCTTTGGAGATTTTTGGGGATGAAGGCGAGCTTGGTTGTAGATGAAGAGGAAAACAACAATTGGAATATATATGTAAGCATAGAACGTGTGGACCAAATTCCAGCCAGAGCCTGAGGCCAAACATTGTGAGTCTGAGATTGGGAGCTGAAACGGAAGGGTCATGAGAGCAATCTGTGTTGAAGTTGGGAGAGGGGGATAAAGAAAGGTGAAAACAGTTGTGAGATTGGCAGCAAGAACAGAAAATAACAAGAAGAGTTGAGTTTGCAGCTCTGTATTCTCACCTTGGGCCATTGAATGTCTATCAATGTCGTGAGCTCCTGAACCTGAAAGAAGGTTGATAGAACTTTGAGGCGCACCATCCTTGCTCGGTTAGTTGCAATTTTCTCAACTGCAGAGTGGTGGACATAGGGGGGGAGTTTGAGTTGATGAGTATGAGTGAAATAGTATTATTTTGCACCAGGCTTACCATAGTATGTTGCACCAGCAAAAGAGAGGAAGGACAGCATGATTATTGCTGCACTGGTGATGTTGTTGCACTTCTTGCAATCACCACTTTCATTGTATTCATCCGGAGCACAGGCAGTGCCAAGAACACAATTCACGCCGCTTTCAGAGACCAAACCGTCTGGACACTGAGGGCACGATGTGGCAGATTCAGCAACTAGGGGGGCGCTGCCGGGGTCGCATTGTAAGCAGGCTGTGGCAGCTGTGGCAGCTGTTGAGGGGTTGAAAGTTCTCAAGGGGCATGCTGTGGCGAAGAGAGGAATGAAGCGTGTGAGTTGAGGAAATGCAAAGGGACGTTTTAGGGGTTTGAACAGAGGAACGATATGTAAGATTCGATGACAAATTAGATTCAATGACCGACAGAATTTGTTTGTAATTGTTGCAGTTGATTCTCACCTTGACATGTTGATTCTGCTGCTGCAGAGTAGGTTCCCGCCCCGCATTCTATGCATGTGGATTCTGACGTCGCTCCCTCTGTGGGAGAGTATTTGCCGGCTTCACATCCTGAGGTTTTGGCATTTGTTTGTGGATTATTTGGGGTTTGACGTAGATGTGAGTTTTTGTGTTTTCCCCCCGTACAAACCGGACCAAATTGGATCTCCCCACCCGGCGCACACTCCTCGGACACCTCCAAAAACGACCCGTACCCCCCTGAAACAAACCAACCAAAACAAGTTTGGGTTCTCGAGAAGAAACAAACTCACCTTGACATGTTGTGGCAGCAGTGGCTCCCTCTACTCTAGAATAGGTTCCCGCTTGGCACTTGTTGCATGTGGATTCTGCCATCGCTCCCTCTGCCCCAGAGTATTTGCCGGTTCCGCAAGTCGTGCATGTTGTGGCACCCTCCACAGAGGAGTAGGTTCCCGCCCCACATGCTGAGGTTTTGGCGTTTGTTTGTGGATTATTTGGGGTTTGATGTACGTGTGAGTTTTCTTGTGTTGACACACGGAACAAACCCGAATAAATCAGACCCCCTCACACCAGACCCACACTCGACCCCCCCCCCCCCACTCAGACATCCCCTCCCATCCCCAAACCCACGAAAGAAACCAACCCAAACAAATTCGGGTTCTCCAAAAGAAACAAACTCACCTTGACACGTTGTGGCAGCAGTGGCTCCCTCTACTCCAGAATAGGTTCCCGCTTGGCACTTGTTGCATGATGAGGTTGAGGCGAAAGCGTAGGTTCCCGCGGGACATTCTTCGACACATGTCGCCGCTGCCTCCCCAGAATACTTGCCGGCTTCGCACCCTGTGGTTTTGGCGTTTTTGATGAATTTGTAAGTGGTTGCTCACGCTCATGGGAGTATTTTCCTTGTATTTAATTTATTTGTTCTCCAAACAAACATCAAACATCCCCCTCGGACGGACCCCCCTCCCAAAATAGAAGAATCCCCGGTTCTCAGAAGAAACAAACTTACCTTGACATGTCGATTCTGACGTTGCTGCAGTTGTGGACGAGTATTTGCCTGCTTCGCATCCTGTGGTTTTGGTGTTTTTTCTTTGTTAGATATTTTGTCTTTGGCGTGTGGCTTGTTTTCTTTCCACCCCCTTGACCCCTCGGACCCCCCTCGGACCCCCCTTGGACGACCCCCCTCCAAAAATCAAAGAACCTCCGGTTCTCGAGAAGAATCAAACTTACCTTGACATGTCGTAGCTGCAGTTGTGGCCGAGTATTTGCCGGCTTCACATCCTGTGGTTTTTCGCGTTTTTCCTTGTGTTAGATATTTTGTCTTTGGCATGTGACTCGTTTTTCTCCCACCCTCTTGACCCTCTGACCCCCCTCGGACCCCCCTCGGACCCCCCTCGGACCCCCCTCGGACCCTCCCTTGGACGGACCCCCTACGAGAATCGAAGAAACCCCGCTTCTCGAGAAGAAACAAACTTGGACGGACCCCCCCTCGACAAGAAACAAACGTACCTTGGCATGGGTTTCCTCCTTGGACATATTCTCCAGTTCCCTCCGTGTACCTACCGGAAGGGCAGCCCGTGCATTGTGCCGTGGATAAGGAGGATCCGGAATATCCTGAATATGAAAACATAGACGAAAAGGAAGTACATGCACATACGTTCCATCCTGAGATATCCTGATTGAAGTTTGAGGCGAAGGAAAACATTCGAGACATAGAAGTAACCTGGGAAGTGTCCCATCCTGAGATATCCTGATTGAAGTCGGAGGCGTAGTTAAACATGTATGACATAGAAGTAACCTGGGACGTATCCCATCCTGAGATATCCTGATTGAAGTTGGAGGCGTAGTAAAACATTCGAGACATAGAAGTAACCTGGGACGTATCCCATCCTGAGATATCCTCATTGAAGTTGGAGGCGAAGTAAAACATGTATGACATAGAAGTAACCTGGGACGTATCCCATACTGAGATATCCTGATTGAAGTCGTAGGCGCGGTTAAACATGTATGACATAGAAGTAACCTGGGAAGTGTCCCATCCTGAGATATCCTCATTGAATTGTTGGTACAAATCACAATTTCCTAAACTACGACAATAGCAACTTGAGCTGTATTGATCACCACAAAATAGGTACGACATGTCGGTGATCAAGGAAGTGTCCCAATTGTTAATGGGACCCTTGTCTGAAGATCCAGAAAGGTGAGAATCGATGGCATCCTTCAATGCTTGTTTGGTCGTAGGTTGGAAACCAAGGACGATCCCTGGCAAGAGGGCTAGGATGAGGAAGAGCATGGTTTTCATATATATGGTGAAGGTTAGGCCTTAAATGGAGAGGTAGGGGCAAGGGTTCGAGGGGGTCCGAGGAAATTTAGAAGAATCTCCAGGTAGTGGGGGGTATGGGGTACGTGGGGGATACGGTGAAAGATAGGGGTAAGTATGTGGTAGGTATGGGTTTTGTAGTTGTGTAGTTGTGTAGAGTTGTGTAGAGTTGTGCAGTTGTATGATAACAGCAATCAGCACTGATATTATTGAGAATATTTTTTGACAGTTGGAGCCTGAATTCGCTCGACAGCGCCTATTAAAATTTAGCAAGCCGGCACGAAGTTACAATAAGCAAAAAATTCAAACAAGTACTCGTCTACGCGCAGCACTTTGTAAACCTTTTTGCCTTAATTTACACTTTTAGGAAATTGCCTTCGAACGTCATCTCAAAAACGACAACTTCTACGTCCTCCATATCTCTAGCTCTCAATCTCGTCCACCCTCTACTTGTTTTAACTTTCCCGCACCCACCCAAAAATGTCCCTCCATATTTCCACCCTCCCCTCACCTCCATTTCTTCACAATTTCTGGCAATTTCTTCAATATGCCTCCTCGCAAGAAAGCGAGATCATCTCCCTCGGGGAAGTCGTAAGTCTCCTCCAAATCATATTCTTGATACCCTCCATACCCCTTATACCCTCAAATTGTCCACAACCCCAATCATCCATCACTCATTCCCATCGGAGGCGGATTAATGTATCACTGTTTCCAACCTTTACCGTCCTCATAATCCTTATATTATCGTATCAAAGACTCACACCATGATGGACCTCCTCTCTCTCTATCCCCTCACTCACACCGTTCCCCCAAACAGATCCAAGAATGCCTCGTCGCCTCCCCCAGTATCTCAGGCAAAATCTCTCTCTCCCCTGGCCTCTTACCTACATTTCCTGGCCCACGTGTCCAATCTAAGTGACTCGACTGCAATAATTGATAGCATCGCCTCGAAGAAACCGAGCATGATAACAATGAGTAACGGACTGAGTATGGATGCTATGAGAGCCTCTAGGATTATACCACTAGCCATTTCAATCATTGAGGTGAGAAAGGGAAAATAGGAAGGTGCTGTGCGGCGCTGCCGGGAGCCAAGCGAGTGTGTCAATACAAGGCGTTGTACAAGCTGCACAAAACTTAACACCCCAATCTCACATATGTTCACCTCACACCGTCTCCCCTGCTTCGTCCCCTTCCTCTCTCACCTTCGCAGTATCTTTGTGGCTTCCAGCGCTCCCACCCTTCTTCTGAAATCTCCCAATCCTCCTCGATCGTCCTCTCCATTTTCTGCAACTCCCTGGCCAACTCCCCTCCACAGTCAAACCAAGCTGCATACACACTGCAACTGCTCCCTACAGCACCCTGGCAGACTCTGCAAGGCTCCACTTGACCACTAGGGATGAAAAAGTTTTGGTCAAAAACTCTAAAACTGAGGGCAGGGGTTAGCACAAACCCTAACCCTAACCCTAACCCAAACCATTCATCTTCTATCTTCACAACACTGCTAACTTTAGCCTTCCCACCTCCTATCACTTCTTTAACGCTACCATCAGCGCCTCCAACACTTGCTCTCCTTCATTCCCTTAACCTTTATGCCTGAGTCCAGCCAAAAGCATTGTCATCCCAGAACCACTGCTTTCATTTCCATCCTTGTCACTTTCCTTGTCTTCTTTGGATTGAGTTTTCACCTCTTCTTCCTTGACTGAAACTTTACTTTGCTTCACCTCTAGTAGCTCTGGCATTATGCCATCATTTAAAATTCCATCTAGAAAGCTGGGCTTTATCCCTACCCTATCTGCTTCTGTGGCTGCTTTTTTCTGTGGCTGCATCCCAGAAGCACTGATTTCATTTCCATCCTTGCCACCTTCCTTGCCTTCTTCGGACTTAGTTTTCACCTCTTCATCCTTGACTGAAACTTTTGTTTGCTTCACCTCCAGTGGCTCTGGCATTATGCCATCATTTAGAAGTCCGTCTAGAAAGCTGGGCTTTATCCCTACCCCAGCTGCTGCTGTAGCTGACCTTTTTATCGGTTTGGAAGCTGCTAACTTGTTTTTATGAACAGGCTCAATAGTCCTAGGCTTGTCTTCCTTCGCACTCTGCTTCATCAGCAAACTCTTCATATTCTTTGTCTCCATATCAAGCTTCATAAGCTTTTTCTGGAAAAAGCTTATCATGTCCTTGAATGATGGTCTCTCCTCAGGTTCTCTAACCCAGCACTTTCTCATGATGTCAGCAAGACCTATATCTTCTGCCTCCACCAACTTCAAATCAGGTCTCCATCCGTTCCCTACCCTGTTCATCACAACCATTGGTCCCCACCCCTTCCTGAAGGCCTTCTTGATGTCTCCGTCATAAAAGATTTCTAACAGCAGCATACCATAGGAGTAAACATCAACCTCTTTTGAGTATATCCTGTCAACATCATCGGAACTAAACACTTCTGGAGCCATGAAATAGGGTGTTCCAACAGTTGTCATTGTTTTCTCCTCATTCCCTACGCTCCCCAAATGCCTGCTCTCTCCAAAATCAGTAATCTTTGCGGTGAGATCATCGCTGATCAACACATTTGCGCATTTCAAGTCCCTGTGCACAATTGGAGGATTCTTTCCATGAAGGAAGGCACAGCCCTTTGCTACTCCTAAAGCCCACTTTGTCTTCAAGCCAATCCCTTGATTGATGAGATTGGAAAGGGTAGATCCTTTCTTAATTCTTGCAGTGTCAATCTTGTCATGGGCATCTAATACCAATGGAGATTTTTCCCAGCTAAGCAATTGAACATGTTCTTTCTGTCCCTTGAGAAAGTCATCAAGGCCTCCATTCTTACACAGCTCAAACATGATGCCGTGTTCTTCTGACTCCCAAACAACACCTAGACACTGGGCAATGTTGGGATGCCTAAGTTGCCCAACAAGTTTGAGTTCAAGAAAGAACCTTTCTAGTGTCTCTTGGGTGAGAGCTGAAGGGAGGATCTCCTTGTAAGCGCACTTTGTCCCGTGGTAGTCTGCTATGAGAACATTACCAAAAGCTCCCTTACCAAGCGAGATTTTATCACCCTTCTTGTCTCTCTCAAACTCCAGCTCAAAGCTACTAACAAGCAAGGATGGCTCAATGTTGTTCCTTGAAACCTTTTCAGCTGCTTGACTATCTTTTCTTGTTTCATAGGCTTTTATCTCTATGCTCTTGTCAAAGTATTTTCTTAGGTCTGAGGTGTGAGAGAGAAAATTGATTGCAAAGATGTTGACAAACTGTGCTGGAATGTAGCCTTTCAAGTCAATCTTGGAAACAAATGTAAGTTTTGTTTGAGGCACATCTCCAATAGCTTCTGTTGGCTCATAGAAATAGGTTCCCAGTCCTTCAATCATGATGTTACCTCTTTTGATGGGGTATTTTTTCTTCACTTTCTCTGAATCTGAAAAACTTATTATCATACAGCCATTTTCCAGCTTCTTCCAAATCATGATATTCCTACTATCTCGAGCCGACATACCTAGGATTCCTAAATTTCGTGAAGTGATGTCGAAGATGGTATGCTCATTGACATTCTCAACCTTCAAGTCTGTGAATCCGTCCTTTTTCGCATTTCGAAGACGAGTTCTACTAGAAAAATCATTTATAATCCAGGCTGCACCTTCTACAGCAGTTGTGTCGAGAGTGGTTGATGCAATCATCGTGCCCACAATCTCTCCTTTTGAGTAAAACAACTTCATGTCAACTCTTTCGTCAGGGCTCTTCAGTTCCTTTGCCTTGCTGACGCTTTCTTTGCACCTCACAAGCTGTTCCATGCTCCTTTCTATTTGTTTCTCCTCTTCAGGCTCGTATTTTTGAAGGTTGTTCTTCATCTTATCTGCCTTCTTAGCAAGTTCTATCTTGTCATACTGACTGTCACTCAGGACTCCTTCCGCTGGAATTACCATCGCCAATCCGCCTTTAGATTCTGCGGACCTCTTCTGAAGGAAGAAGAAGGTAATGAGAAGTAGAGTGACCACTGCGCTAGCAGCAAGGCCAGCAACAAGAGCAGGGGAGTCACTTGGTTGCAGGGTTGTTGCTGTTTCATTGCAGTGAATTCCAGCAAACCCAGGGTTGCACTGTGTGCAGGTGCAGTTGCCTGTTGTGCCTCCAATTGTTCCATCATTGATGCAATAGAAGTTCCCATCTCCTCCCACGTCAGTTGGCTTCAAAGTGGCTTCACAGTTAGAAGGAGACTCGCAGTGAGTACCTTCAAACCCAGAGCCACACTGGGTACAGGTGCAAGATTCTGCAAACCCACTGACTGTCCCCTCATTGATGCAGTAGAAGTTTCCTTGGTTTTCAAGAGACCCGTCATCAGCAGAATTAGAGGTGGCATGACAGGTACGGATGCAAGCTAAAGCATTAGCACCGTAGCCTTCTGCACAGGTAGCGCAGTTTGGGCCATCAAATCCTTCATTGCAGGAAGTGCAAGTGCATTGTCCTGCAATTCCTCCTATTGTTCCCCCGTTTATGCAGTGAAAGTTTCCAGATTTTTCTAATGATCCATCATCAGTGGGAGTTGGCGAGGCTACACACTCAAGGAAACACCAGGGAGCATCACCAGTGTAACCTTCTGCGCAGGTTTCACAGTGTGGACCACCAACATTATCGTAGCAGGAAGTACAGGTACAAGACCCAGCAGATCCACTTACAGTCCCTCCATTTATGCAGTAGAAGTTCCCATCTCTCTCCAGAGAACCGTCATCAGAAGGATTGGCACTAGCTACACAATCAAGGAAACACCAGGGGGCATCACCACTGTACCCTTCCACGCAGGTTTCACAGTGTGGACCACCAACATTGTCATAGCAAGAAGTGCACGTACAAGACCCAGGCATTCCGCCAACCTGCCCTCCATTGATGCAGTAAAAGTTTCCGTCTGATCCGTCATCTGTTGGTTCTGACGTTGCTTGGCAACTCTCGGCTATCTCACAGTGTGTACCACTGTAGTAAGTGTCGCATAAAGTGCAGGTGCAGAATGAGGCAACCTCGTTCCACCAACCTCCAACTGATCCCCCATTAATGCAGTAGAAGTTTCCATCTGACCCATCATCAGACAGTGAGGTGGTGGCAACACAGGGATCAAAACAATCTGTGAAGGAGTGTTTACTGCCCCCAATGGTTCCATAAGTGTCCAAAGCGGAACCTGAGAAAGGAAAGAGGTAGGAATAGGAATTGGTGCAGCGGTAACGTAAAGTGAGTTGTGGGGTTAGGAATAGTTCTACAGACTACACAATCCTCATTCTCATCTTACCTTGGATTGGAGTGTTGGAGGAGTAGGGAGAAGGGCAAGTATTGTGGATGGTGATGGTTCCAGAATACCTGTAAATATCATCACCATTTCCTGAGTCTGCCGTGTTTCCATTGAAGCTTGTTCCGTAAATATTGACAGTAGTTTGAATATCACTAACATGTATTGCTCCACCTTCACCCTGACTATGTGAAGCTCTATTGTTGGAGAAGATACAGAGCTCCAAGTCCACTATGGCACCATACCCAATGACAGCCCCTCCACCATAAAATTCAGTATACCCCTTGTCGAAGGTGAGAGCTCGGAGAATAAGTGTAACACTCCCAGATCCAACCACTTCCATCCCTCTTCTTTCATTCTCTCCATCCAACACACAGCTTGCGTTGTCCTCCACACACTTGACTTCTCCATTCAAGCCATATGTGTGCAGCATGCTATAACTATTTCCACAAGACCCCTGAGAGCATTTATACGCACCAACAGCTACAATCGTAGTGTCACCATTCGCCATTTGGGAGTTGCCACCAACACTGATTGTGTGATAGAGTGTGCTCATATTATCCACACTAACTCCGCTCACTCCTGCTATGAGCAAGAAAAGGAAGAAAAGGAAGAACGCTAGGTTGAATCTAATTTTGGCAATCCCTTTGAAAGGAAAATTCAATTTTTGATTCCTCAGACTGCTCCTTTTTCCTCCTCTTTTTCCCCATCTACCCTGCACCTTGCTGTGCGTTCTTTCGCTATTTCCTTTCAATCCTCCCTTCGGCTTGAAGATCTTTGCCGCAATCCCGAACAAAATCACAGCGAAAAGGGTTTCCAGAGTGAGACAGAGACAAATCATCTCCACCTCCGAATTCCCCAATGCCTTGCTAGAATCAACCGCGCGCCTTGAATCGACGTTGAATACCGCATCCTTTGCCCCTGAGAGAAGGTATACCAAGCAACGCAGCAAAGTCTCGCTTCTTTGGCAGCATTTTCTTAAAAAGGAGGTCGGAGAGGTGATTTTCCCCCATTTCAACAGACTGTTCTTGTCTGCCCCGTCACCATTCGACTCAAACTTGTTGTCTTCGACTCCCCTGAAGCTAGTTCTGGCGCTCGCATCGAAGGCACAGCTAGAACCGTAAATATGTGCCTCACCAGCGATGCTGCTCCTTCCCAACAAGACCGGCGTCTCGTCCTCTTTACCACATACGCCGCTATCGTGGTCGCGGTCACGCTCATCACCCTCTTGATAAGCGTCGTCGTCGGCAGAAGCAGCAATAATCCCATGTGTGTGTCCAGCACCCTCAACATGAGCTTCTCCCCCTGGCCCTCTGTTGTGCTTCGTGTTGTCGTAGTTATCATCGTCGCGACAATAATCTGCGCAACTAGACTCTCTAGTATGTATTCTCATCGGTATAAATGTCGGCAGTGTCGACGCTCCACCGTTCCAGCACCTTGATGTTGAAATTTCTCTCTCCATCCCAATGTGGAGCTCTGAAGGCGCGGTGGTACCCGTTCCACGATCGCCAACCATTGTGATTGCACGTATATTATTCTCCTCCGCAGCTGGACCGTCGACGGGACCATCGATGTGACCGAAGGGTAGGCGAGAACCGATGAGCATGTCCTTTAACTCGCACATCCCAAGTTTGACCTTTGAAAGTAGCACGGCGTACCTCACGCGTCCGGCATGAGGAGGTACGAAGCTAAGAATGCTTGCGCCCGCCATCCACTTGTCAAGCGTGTTGAAATTTAATCCAGGATGAGATTGAAGTCTGCATGAGGTCTCCGCTGGAGGGTGAAGTGAGTGAGTTTGACAAAAGTTAGAATCTACCAAAATGCATACCCGGCGGTAACACAAACGATCAAAATGCCCACCTCCCTCCGCCCCCCCCACACCTCGCACTCACCTCTCCCGTCCCCTCCACCAGCCCTTTTCCTCAACCTTGCTTCAACAAGATCTCGCCTCGCTCTCCCCAAAGCAGTGCGGAAGCTGCCTTGGGCTACGAGGCCTCCCCTCACGTAGGGGGGCTCAATTGCTTGTGGCAAGCGATGATGCTCCTCGACCTCCGAATCTCGCGTAACTTCATCCCTCATCTTGCTCTCATCTTGCACACATTTCACACTTTTGTTGTCGAGAGGTGTCAGCCTCTCATTGTCAACCAGGAGCTTGCCCGTCCCCCCCGCCTGGAGGACGTAAAGCTTGTTGTCGGCATCGCTTGTCAATAATGCCCGAAAGACCTCCACGTCCTTGACATTTGTTTCTGATGAGCAACGGGAAGTGAGTTGGATTTTGAGTTAGACGAGAATGAATTGCTTTTTCAACGGCAGCACCGGCTGATCTTCAAGGGCGCTTAATGATTTCCCCTCGTCTAACCCGCTGGTACTCACCTTGTCCGTCCCCTCCACCGTCCCCTCCACCGAGCTTTTTCCATGACACCTTTTCTCGATGCATGCTGCCCACTGCAGCACCGACGGCGGTGCCGGGAGCTGCATGTCCTTCCTGCGGACATGGTAACCAGGCAATAAAGCTCGAGCGAAGGCACCCTATTGCCTCAAAGCCTGGCAGCGCTTCGTACTCAGCACTTAATCCCACGCAACTTCCGTCCTCGATCCTCAGCTGCAAGGGGGGGGTCACTGGAATGAGCGCAGTATCCCCATGCAAAGCGGAGACTAGCTGTGGTCCGTCGACCACTCCAAGCCTTGAAACGTTCCCTAGCAAAGCGTCCTCGTTGACGACGCAACTTTCAACCAACGCTTGGTCGACACTGAATGCGATCGAAGTCCTGCTCTTGTCGAAGCCGATTCTCCGCTCCTCACATTGCTCTGCAAGCTCGGGTACAGCGAGGCGGCCACCCTCTTGCTTCGCAGTCTCAATTTTGTGCTGCAACCACTCGGAGTAGTTGGCCGGAACAGCATCAGCGTTGAGTTCCGCCTGATCCTCATTGAGAACCATCTTCCTCCCCTCCTCCAAAACACTGAGGACGCTGTTGAGAGGAAGGTCGTTCTTCACGTCAGACATGCCTTGGAAATGTTCGTCAAGCGCATCACCCTGGCGCGCGTCTACATTGAATGGTGTTAGAATCTGGTTTGCAGCGCCGCGTGAAATCAGACGCTCGCATTTCTTACCTTCCGTGTCTTTGCGTTGTCCTTGGGAGATTCCTCGTGAGGTGTCGCACAGAAGACTCAACATGAATAGGAGGAAGAAGGCGAAGGATAGGGGGAGGAATCCAGCAGATCTAGATCAAGAAAGCGAAGCGATGATTAGTTAGCTTGTCCGTAATACACGGTTATACTCCCTGTTGTTCCCATGCTAACAAACACGTCCCCCAAACTGCTTGGGCAACTCCCCCCCCTCGGCTGTTGATGGATGTCCTGTTACAATTCTCTCACCTGCTGTACCCTCTCATCATCACGCACGGTGATGACAGTGTGTAGTGGGGTTGGGGATTTCACCGCGTAGCTCTAATGTCGGTAATGTCCAAGGATGACACACACACAAAAATTAATTGACAGCCCACCTTCCTGCTCCCAGCCCCACACCAAAGTGAAGACAAAAAGGAATGGGTTTTTTTTCAAAGAAGAAGAAGAAGATATCAAAGAACGAGCCACTCAGCTCGGATTCTGAGTATGCCTCGAATAACGAAAGGACTCCTCTGAATGTAGCCAGTGAGGATGAAGGCTTCACATCAGGTTCTGCTGACGAACCTTTCGATGAGAGGTATGTCAACCAAGGCTCTCTCCCTCACGCACCTTACCTTTACCTCGTATCATCTTTTCTCGCCCATTTTGTACTCCGTTACCTTTCTCACACGCCCCCTCTCCATGTTATTTCCCCTCCTTTCCCCACTCAGATACCTCTCCACCCTCGTGGACAACCGTGGGAAGCTGGATGAGGCACGTTACCAGACCGTCCTTGTGTACATTGTGATATGTTCGCTCTTCATTGGAGTCGGCACTGCCGTAATTCAGGCCTCTTCTGTGCTCCGTCTTCCAATAATTAACTCACAGGACGACATATATTACTTTGATGATGATGATGGAGAGGGTGGGTCGAACAGGCACTTTGGTAGGTACATTGGTCCGTACCAGCTTAAGGAGAAGCACTTAGCATCTCCCCTGAGCGATGATGGGGACGACGACTTTCTCAAGCACTACAATTTCTTGAATGGCAGTGATAGTAAGGGTTCCAATGGATACGTATTTTACGTTGACAGGGACACAGCCATTAAGGTAAGGCACAGTACAACAGTACAACAGTACAACGAGGTGCAGAATCTTCTCACACAGTTCAACGTCTATATCTCACCCCCTTATCTCCTCACCTCCTCACCAACAACAGGACGACATAATAAGATATAATCCCAGCACCCAAACAAGCCCCTCCTCCCTGTACCTTGGTTCTTCCGCCACGAAAGTCGGTCCACGCCACTCTATCCGTCTCGAAGGCCTCACACGTTTCCAACGTGGTCTCTTCCTTCTCGATCTCAATCACATGCCCTCCGGCTGCGGAACTTGGCCGGCCTTCTGGCTGGTAAACGATGACCCCTTCGCGTGGCCATATGATGGAGAGATTGACATCGTCGAAGGCGTCAACCTCCAAGACGTCGCAAAGACCGCTCTGCACACGGACAAGCACTGTGACATGTCCCGTGTTCCCATAGGGCGTTATGACGGGGAGTTCGACACTGCTACCGGGATCCCAGATAAGAACACTGGCGTCCCATCCACGGAAACAAACTACGCGACGAATTGTTTCGTTTACGACAGCAAACAGTGGGTTAACCAAGGTTGCGTTATGGTCAGCACGGAGAAGGATACTCTGGGGGAGGGTTTGAACGAGAGGGGTGGCGCAATATACGCTCTCGAATGGGACCCCTCGAGCCGCCACATAAGGTCCTGGGTGTTTCCCAAGGATCGCCCACTTCCCTTGAACCTGGAGGCAGCTCTTGAGAACAGCGGTGAGGGTGACGTGCTACCAGACCCCGAACAGTGGCCCCTACCGTACGGGTACTTCCCAATCGGGCCGGGGACGGACTGCGCGCTAACGCACTTTAAACACATGCGGCTGGTTTTCAACCTCGCCTTTTGCGGAAGTGTCTCCGGCACTCGGTTCAAGCAAGACTGCCCTGCGCTCGCCTCCAACTTTGACACTTGCGAGGACTACATCTCGTCTAACCCGGATGCTATGAGCCAGGCGTACTGGGACGTCAGCGGGGTCTACGTTTACGAGCGCCAGTTCATTACGGAGGATCCTTAATCCTAAATGCTCCAAGCAGCCCCAAGCCCCCTCCTTCTACCTGCCCATGCTATATCTAAAACACAATCCAAACCCAATTCATTCACAAACAAACACATTCCTCCTATTACGTCAACGCTTCCATGAAGCTTTGCGTCCCGTGCAAACTGTACCTCCTCCCTTTGCTCCACGTCTTCGTGCTCTTGATCGTGTTCAGCCTACAGGTCACCTTGTGTGCATCATCAGTATCCGCATTGGTCACGTTCACCATCTCCTTGTCTTTCGGGAACCACTCCGAATCAACCCACAAGTGCATCTCCCTGTTATGCTCGAAAGAATTCTGCATAAGATCCACATTGCAACTTTTACCGATACTAACTCCATGAAAATCATTGCTGTTGATCCTGTTTTTCTTCATCACAAGACTTGCCCCTCCCAGCACCTTGACTCCGCACTGGACATTCCCCCTGATCTCAGAGTCCGAGATCTCAAGACTGGTGCACAAACCCTCTGCAGTCACCCCGTTCCTCCTGCAAGGCCCTAAATGACAGCCCTGCTTGCACTTCAAGGTGCTCCCCTGCGTCACGTATATTCCATCCCCCCCCTCACTATACACCTTCACCTGGTGGCAGTCCAGGGTCCCGAAAGCAACAAAAACTGTTGCAAAGCTGCAACAAGCAAGCGAAGGGGTGCACGAAAACGATTGGTTAAGGTGTTAGAAAAATAATCGTATACAATGAATGACACCGCTCCTCCCAAATCCCTTTCTCACCTCTCCTTTCCAACGTTCTTCAAAGTCATGTTGACCAATTTCACATTTGCTGCGCAGCTCCTAATCACTGGCCTCTCCTCGCTGCTGTCATAGTACTCGATACACACAATCTTCTTATCAACCTGCTTCCCCTGCACCTTGGCAATTTCCTCAGCTTTTTTTTTCCTCTGTGCCTCCTCCTCCATCAACTTGTCCTTGTGTAGAGTTGTCACAATATCATCCACAGTGTCCAATGCCGAGCTTTCTTTCCTTTGACCTCCAAGCACCCCCCCTTCCCCATCCCCCCCCAACCGCCCCTCCTCCCCCCCCTCCACCTTGTCACCCATTCCCAAGATGCCCCTGCTAATCCTTTTCGGGCTCAACTTCGGGGTTTGCCTGGCCACAGACTCCTTCCGCTCCTTCTCTAGCACGTAGGTGTTCTTGATCCCCTTGATGACAACGCTCTTCGTTATATCTAGCCTCTCCTTGTATGCCCCTCCATCGGCCTTCGGAAACACGTGGATCTCGTCCCCGTCCTCGCACAAATCCAACGCGTCACCTATCGTGCGCACCCAGACCCCTTTTCTTCCCTCTCCCTCCCTCAAGCTCCCGTCCACGTGGACGACCTTCTTCACCTTCAGGATCTCCAGCAGCATGCTCTTCCTCCTCTGGTGGTAGTTCTCCACCACAGGGGTCCCATCCCGTCCCCCCTTGTATTCCATGTGGACCATTGCCATGAGCTCGGTGACCTTCTTCGGGGCGAACATCTCGCCGGTGTAATAAAGCCTTTCCTCCTCCCCCCCCCCAGACTTCTTCTCTTTAAACCTACCAACGCTCGTCAACATTCCTCCAACCCTCAACTCTTTCATCAGCATGGCAATCTCATCCTTCTTTCCCTTCAACCCCTTATTGACCAAATCCGCCCAAGCCTTTGGCAGCACCCACTCGCACTCCTCCTGGGCCCTTAGGACCGCAAGATACTCTAGCAGCGGCTTAAAGCTGAACTCCCGTATCCTCTTGTCACCCAAACAGTACTTCAACAAAGATTTCACGAACTTGTCGCTCCTGATCCTGACTTTTTCCAGAGCACTCAATATAATGTCGCCCCTCTCGGGTTCCTCGCAACTCAGAAGCGCATCCACCATCTCCGGGAACCCGCCTATCTGGCCCTCCGCAATACCGCTCACGAAAATTTCGCACACCATCTTTAAAACCTCAGGCTCGCAATGTTGGTGCATCATCAACTTTCCCAACATCTCGGTCAGCCTCGCCGCTGCCACCACCGTCGTACTTGACCCCAGCTCCATCGAGTCCCTCCTGTACTGTTGCTCCGCTACAGCCTGTTGGCTCAGTGTCATCCTCCCAAAGTTGTATTCCATCTTCTTCCTCTCCTCCTTTAATTTATTCTGGCTCACGGCCGAGATCAAAAAGTGGTGCTTCTTCAGCATTTCGATCGCTGCCATGCACCAATCACTCATCTGGTCAGTAATTTTCCTCCCTTCCAACTCCCCCATCCCCCCCTCCTCCCCCTTCTCCCCCCCCCCTTTCACGTGAAGCATGTCGAACTCGCCCCTTACCCTGTCCAATAGCGCCACCATCAAGGTCCTTATCATGACCAAGTGGTCATCGTCCAACAAGGTTAAATCAATTTTGTGGAAGAGCTTGAAGACCAGAACCAAATTATCCTTCTGCATCCTTGTCACGTGGCTCAAGATCGCATCGATCAGCTTGCACTCGCCATAGACCACAAGATCGGGACGGTCTAACATGCTCTCCAGAGCCACCCTTTGCATTTCAGGCATGGAATCCCTCGTGATCATCCCAACCATCTGCTCTTCTTCCAAGCGAAACTTGAGAACAATATCACAGCAGATCCTCCTGACCTTGATATCTCCGTTCACCTTTAGCAACCTCTGCACCCTCTCCACCAAGTGGTCGCTCAGAGGAGTCTGGTCGGGGACGAAGCAAGTCAAGATGACCTCCAGACTCTTTCTCAACAGCTCAACGTCATCCGCGCCCTTCTCCAGCGCAAAGTCGAGCCTGCTTGACTTCTTCTCCTGCGAGTCGAGCATGGCGGCGAGCAGCCTCAGACTGAAACCCTCCCTCGCCAAGTCGAGTATGAACTCCATGTTCGCCAGTCTCACGTTTCCAATGTGAACGTCGTCGTCGATTAACTTCATGACGGCCTGGACACTCAACTTCCTCTGGATGTTGAAGCTTTTGAACATGTCACTGCTATGTGCCATATCATTGTACGTCCAAAAGGTGCTTGGAACAAACATGCAGACCCTCGTCGCCAAGTAATACCTATCCTGGCGGTGCAAGTCGGTCACCCAGTCTCCCAGAACGTGAGTCACGTTCATGCACGATCCACTCTCTGCCGTCGTTCCCTTTAACATGCACTTTGCAGCGACGACGCTGACCTCGACCGAATCGTCGACCTTGAAGACCGTCATGACGGACTCGTACACTTTTGCCAATTCTTCGCACAGGTAGTCCCCGCTCAGCCCTCCCTCGATCATGGCCTCCAAAACCTGGATCTTCACCTCCGGTAGTGTGTGCACCAAGTTGGCCAGCAAAGCTTCTTCCAAGATAATCACGTTGTACTTGCTGAGCAAGCCCATTTTCTTGCATTTCTCGAGCCCCTTGAGCCTCAGTTCGACGTCGTTAGACTGTAACCACGAGCTCAAGCTCGGTAGGGTGTCCAGCACTATCTCCTTTTCTATGTCCTTGTGGAACAAGACGTCACAAATTGCCTCCTTCACCTTGATCTTTCTATCGCTCGCAAACACCTCCTGGAGCACCTCAACGACCTCGTCCCACAAATGCAGGTGGCACGCCCTGAGTGCCTCCACCGCGCGGCACTGCAGGCCCTCGAAGTCCTTTGCCCTAACACAGCTCAGTACCTTGGGCAATATACCTCCAGTCTCCGCCATGGTCTCCTCACTCAACATATCTCCTATGTTGCTACCTCCATGGATCAAGCAGTCCAGCACGTCTAAGCACTGCAATTCTAACGAGTTCTTCTTTTCCTCTGCGTTCGACCAGTCGAAGAGCTTCTCAACGGGAAAGCTCATGCTCAGCATGCTCACCATCTCCAGGCTCGGAAACTCCAAGTCTGCGGCAGTCTTGCTAGGAATCACGCTCTCTTCTACCCGCTGTTTCATCCAACTGATAAAGAGTGGGATCAACTTATCGTGGACGTTGCACTTGCCGAGCACCCTGCTGGCGCTCGCCCTAGCTTCGTCGCTGTTTGGCAGTGCCATGATCTGCAGTAGCAGCTGAATCACTTCCTCGGGCAAGAAATTATTGGTGGCGACAACCCCTACCCTCTTTCTGCTCCGCATTCTATTACTGGTCTGCATACCAGCGACGGCGACCATACCAAAGGTGGTCTTCTTACTTTTTTGAAGGGACTTTAAAGTCATCAATCTCGCTGCCTGACTTTTGGGCTCGCTTAAGCCGCCACCCTTCGCAAGTAACCCGTGGACCCCAGGCATTCCAAGCCCACTCCCCCCGTTCGACCAAATTTGAGAAAGGACAATGTCGTTCAGCGCTTCCTCGCACGCGACCCTCAACTTAGGGTCGTTCAATTTGCTCGCAATTTGGCAAAGCACATGGCTGTCGGTCACGCTCATCTTGCTTATCATTTTCACAAGGACCTTTGTACTTTTCATGCTCCCAAGTCTTAGCATCTTGGCGACAGTCTTCCTAACAAGCGGCTCGTGCTGCGATGTATCGCGAAAAGGGTTAGGGAAAGAACTATGAAATAAATGGATACGAAAGCATCCACAGTCGTGGCGCGTGCACTTTTATCGTTGCGCTTCTATTGCGTAACTCGCCGTTACAAAATTTGCTGGTTGTCTCGCTCCCCTCACCTGCAAGCCCATAGCCCTAATACTCTCCAAAACAACACTCTTTACTGTCTCCGCTTCACTGCTATCGCTGAGCAGCAAGCAGAGACACTGGACAATGTTAGTGTGCATGGTTCTGTTGCTACCCACGCAAAACAGGGCCGCATCCATGCAGACAAGAGAGTTTACTGCCGCAATTTTCTCGTACCAGAACATTTTTTTGCTCGCCGTCTTCTCCTTGTTGTCGTCAACAAGCATCTTGACCAGGGTGCCGATGCAATCTACTTTACTGGAATTACTCATCTGGATCTCTCCAAGGGCAAGCCTCCTGATGTCAACACTGTGGTGAACCAGCAATCTCGTCAATCTCGCGGTAGCCCTGAGCCTCGGAATTGTCATGGGCTCTCCTCTCAGCTTGGCGAGATCGAAGCAGAGGGTCGCGTTGCTAGCGGAATCGTCGTCATTGTTCAGCATGAATTTTGCCATGTCCTTGAAGAGCCAACTGGGCGCGGCGTTGGCAGCAAAGTAAACCACGTTTGTCCACCAGAAGTTGTGCATGATCCCACCCCCCTTCACGTCTGGGTTGTTGAGAAACACACGGTTGCAGGCTTCGATTCCACTAACATTGTGGTCGACCTCTGCCTGGAGCTTGTCCAAAAGCTGTCTCGCGCACAAGTACTCTTGGAAGCTGATGTGACTGAACTGATACACGCTCTCACACTGAGTCATGGTTCCTCCTGCCATTTTCACCAAGCAGCTCGTACTCGTCATGAGCTCGAACTTTTTGCCCTCCAACTTCAAGGAAGTGGTCACGTGGTTCCAAATATGCCTGAAACCCCTAATAAGATGACTCGACTCGAGGTGTTCCTTCCCGTTGGCGTCAAGATTGGAGGTGGTCTGCAACAGCTCGACGACTTGCCCCGCAGTGATGTCGACGGAAATGTTGCAGTGGCAGAAGTACGCGAGCCTCTGCAAGAAGTCCATGATCTGTTTCCCTTCCACCTTGCTTTCGCCGACGCCGGAGGCAATATCCATGCGAGCAATTGAAAGTTTCACTGCCAAGTAGAACATGGCAGGTTTGTCCTTGAAAGGCAGGTCATACATGAGCTCGACCCTCTGTGCCTTTGTGCCTTCAAGCCCCACCCCCAGAACCTCCCCCGCTATTCCTCCACCCAAACCACTCCCAATCCCTGAGCTGCCCCCAAGCCTCCCCACAGCCCCTCCCCCCGAGGTACTATCCCCTTTCGTATCGGAGTCTATGAGAGCCGTGATATAAGATAGCATCAGCGGGTTGCTTGTCAACTTGCAGTACTTGGGATCGACGAGGACGCTCTCTGTCGCCTCAAGCAAACGCATATTGGCAAAGTGGGAGTTCCCTTCACTGTTGTTCTCAAGCTTTCTCCTGGCGTACTCCAACTGCTGCTCCTCAGTCAGAGGAAGAACGCCGAGCCACCGGTACAGAGCAAAATTTAGGGACATGACGGCGGGTTGTCTCGATGTCACGATGACCATCTGACCCCTGCTCTTGAGCTTCTCGTTGATGTAGCTCTCGACGTTTTCCCTGAAGCCCCCAGCCTCGTCAATGCCATCAAATATGAACAGGAGCTTGAAATCGTTTTGCAGTTTCTTCAGCGTCTGATATCTCGTTGAGAACCTCGAGCACTGTATTCGGGATAATAAGGAGAGCAATAGTAAGGGTTAGCAAGAGGAATTGTATTGCAGAATCGCGTTCGCTCGCTTTCTTTCTATGCCCCTTCAGTGTATCTCACCTCTTGGTGAAAGTGAGCGTCAATAAGATCGATTTGGATGTCAGCCTTTCCGTTCCCAGCTGGACTTTCCTCTTCGCCCGCACCACCCTTCTCTGTACTGTGATTAGGGATGCTGTCGTCCTCCGCCTCAACAAATCCTTTCTTTTTCCCTCTCTTGCCTTTCTTTCCCTTCTTCTGCTCCTTGTTCTTCGGCGACGCAGCAGCCTTCCAAGCCTGCTTTGGCCCCCCTGTTCGTTCTCCATCCTCCCCTTTTTCTTCTTCCTTCCCCTGGGCCTCGCCCTCGTCGTCATCGTTGTCCCCGCTTCTGTCCTCCAGCTCCTTGAAGTAATTAGAGACCAGCTTGTTAACGTTGATGAGGACTGGAACGATCCCGAATTCGCGCTTTATTTGCTTCGAAGCGAGAATTCTGATGACTAGCTTTTTGCACATAACGCTCTTCCCACTCTTGGGGGGACCGATGATGAAGAGTTTCGTCGCAACTTGCGAAGCCGTAACACTGAGGGTCTCCCTCTTCGGAGGGAAGAGCTCCCTGAGCAAAACATTAACGCCGTCATCCGTGGTGTCATCGCTACCCCTCCAGTGCCGCATGTGACTCGTTCCATAAAGCTGGTCTCTAACCCTCCTCCCCTCAACCTCCCCATGCTGCTCCTTGATCAAGTCCTTGTCGTCCTCAGTTAGCACCCTCAGGCCAACGTGGTGCCGCATGACCTCAAGACCCTTGTGCCTCAGCGAGTCGATAACGTTGCTATATCTTCCAGCGCAGTCGATCTTGTAGTGCACCAACTCAGTCTGTAGCTCGTCCTCGGTAAGGATTTTGTTCTGGTAGCCAAAAGCTCCCCAATATGTGGAGCTCCTCTGCCTTCGGTCATACCTGCTCCTTGTACTGAAGTTCGGGAAGAGCGTCTTGCAGAGCTGTATAGCTGCGTTGTAGGCGCACTGTCGCTGCGATGAGCTCCTCTTCTGGCCGAGGCTACTCCTGAGGAAGAAGGAGAGAAGTCCCATCTTGTGGTGCATCGCCGTGAAGCTCTTTCCCCTTCTGTATAGCAGGAGCTTCCTCCTAAGCAGGGTTACCAGCTCCCACACAAATTCTAGCCTGCTCGGAAGCACTTCTCTGAACTTGGTGTACTTTCTTAAGTCCTGCCAATTCATGAGGCCCGCAGTGAACCTTGCTGCCTGGGCGACCGCCTCGTCTCGTTCTTCGTTAGTAACAAGGAGCTCCTGGAGCTTCGCACTGACGCTTGGTGTAGTTGTCGCGGAAATCCTCGAGACGAGCTCCTCCTTGCTGAGAAACTTCCCCGCCCTTTCCCTTCCGTTGATGATGGCCAACGCAATGTCCCTGCTCACAGTGAGCCAGTCGCTGATTTGATCCGCCCCCGTCGCACTATTGATGTCGTCGATCGTGACAGGGAGTTTCAGGTGCTCGATAATTATGAGAACCTCAAACTTGCAAATTGCACTGAACACGTGACCCCTCTCCACAAATTTTCCGGTGTCACCGGCAAACCAGAGCTTCGAATACGAATCTAACAGGATGCTGTCGTCATGAAAATTCTCAGGAGTTGGCCCGACTACAGGATGCTCCGCGTAAAACTCCACAGTTGAGGGATTCCTCTGTGCCTTGCGTATCATGTTCACGAAGTTCTTCACAAAGGTCTTTTCCCCAACCGTCGTTTTGACCATATTGCTGTCATCTTGCAATTCCAAAACAGCGACCTTGAGAAGGTGGTGAATCTGGTAGTTTTCCACGAGGTCGCACGTTGCATCAGAAGTTGCGGTGGTCATGCTGAGCTGAGCAAGAATCTCCCCGAATACCTCTCCTATCGCCTTGGTCGCGTCACCAAAGGGCCTTGCCTCGCCCTCGGCGTGGAAGAGGTGGTCCATGGCAAAATAGTCGTCAAGCTCAAAGTGTTTGTCCCATATTTCGTTGCTCGCAAGGCTGTCACTGTCACTGTCGGATTGGCTACTCGAGTCGTCGCTCTCCTTGATAGAATTCTCTGCCTCCTGGTCATTAGAACCGCCTTTTTCTTTCTTATCTTGCTCGAGCCTCTTCTCGCTCTCCCAGCTAATGACCTCCCCAAGGGTCGAAACCAGGTGGGATCCCTTCCCTTTGCCTGAGCCGCCGCCTTCATTCACCCAGTCGGCGGTGCTGAGGCGAAGTTTAATCCCGCCCATCGAGTCGACAATGAGAGGTTTCGCCCTATCCCGCTGCGGCACGTTCTCGGGGCAAAAAGCGTCGAGCTTGTTGAATGTTGCACATTCCATCATGATGTTCCTTGCGGTGCCGACCTTGCACAAGCTTATCTCCTGGGAAATGCTACTCTTGTCGAAGACTTCGACCTGCAATAAGCAGTTGAGAGAGTTGGAGAATGCCAAGACAGAGTAAAAGAGAGAATCACATCCTTCGTAAAGTTTTTGCACCAACTGTTCGATCAAGATACGGCGCGGGTCGTGGGGAGAGAGAGGAAACCCCTGCTCGTCGGTCAGCGGGCGGCCAAAGGGGTCCACCTGGACGTTGGAGGTGAAAGCGGCATTGCTCCTGACGTCGTAAATGGACATGGCGCCCCGCTTGGTCGGGTTCTTCAGGGCCTCCTTTCGCTGGACAAAGTATTTTCTGATATCCATCCATTCGAAGTAGTGGTGGATGGTTGTCTGCCCAGTCGCTGTATTCTTTGAGTCAAGCGTTTGCACTGTGTGGAATTTGGACGTTGGTGGCAATCCTTGAGCCTTTACGAAAGCTCTGAGGTTGTGTTGGGTCACCTTGAGACCAGGAATGATGTCCGAGGAGGTAGGTTTCTCCATCTTTTGGTCAAAGCTGTGACGAAAATTGAAGACGGATTAGAAGAGGTTGAATGCATTTCCTTCTTCCCATCCTCTCTCTCTCTCTCTCTCTCTCTCTCTCTCTCTCTCTCTCTCTCTCTTACCTCAATAGCTTCATGTCCTCCTCATCTATTACAAAAAGGTCCGCAGCAATCTTCCGGATCGCTCTCTGCCATGATTCGTTCTTTCTCAGTATTTTATGGGGGACCTCATTGATCTCGCGAAGGCGCTCGTCATTTGTCTGCCTATATGTCTCGACAACAACCTCAACGTCGTTCTTGGAGCCGTTGATTGTTTGGCGCTGCACAAATATGTCAAGCCTGATCACGTGCATGATGAGCTTTTTCTTGCCATTGACCTCAAAATAGAATTCTTTCTTCTCGTATCCCTCCCAAAGAGTGTTTAGGGCCTGCTTCACATTCTCTGCCTTGGAGAGGTCAATGCCGAACCGGTTGAAGATTTTTGGGAGGTCATCTTTTGTTTTGGCAACGACGACGGCGCTCGGGGACACTTGCTTGCTGACGACAGGCTCACTGTATCCCTTGGCATTCCTTGCAAATACATAAAAAATGTAATCAAAGCCGCCCTTGAGGTTCTCAATTCTCAAAGTAGTGGGAGGAGGGGGGTCTCTTGAACTAGGGGTAGGGGTATCCTCCTTGGGAATTTCGCCCTCACCGATTGCTGCCTTTTCTTCTTTATTCTCTCGAGCTTCGGAATCTACATTTGTCTTTCCCTCCTCCTGCTTGCCGGTAACCCTTATCTCCTGGGTCTTGGGAGCCTCGTCGTGCTCAGGAGACTGTGGTGAGGCATCAGATGTTTGAGAATTGTCGTCGTCGTTGAGGCTTTCCTTGCCACTTTTACTAGGAGAACCATGATTATAGGCACCCTTCGTGCGTTTCTTCTTTTTTTTCTGCTTGTGCAAAACAGCAGTGTACCTAACAATGTACTCGATAATTGGGGCGCCCCTAGAATCGGCCGGTGGCTCCCAGCTGAGCAACACGCCTTCGTAGAACGGGGAGATCCTGAGATCCTCTATTGGGGTTGGAGGGAACGCGTTTGCATATTTTGAGAGGAGGTCGAGTTCTTCCATTGTTGAGACTACCTCTTGAGGCGCAATATCAGGGGCTTCTTCCACGTGCGAAGGGGACGTTGACTTGTGTTCTGCCTCCACTTCAAGACTTATTGATTGTTTTTCGATGTGATGCATCGGCTGGGGGGCGAGAGAGACGCGACGTGAGGCATGGTAAGGTATAGTTATAGTTGAATGTTAGCTAAGCAGGAAGGAGCATCTCAGTATTTACCCATCCATTGACTTCTATGTTCTCCGTTCACCATTCTCACCTCGCTTTCTACTGTGCTCTCATCTTCGGTCATGTTTAGCAAACTAGCCTTAAAGTCTGCCAGCTGCTTCTCCTTCCCCGGTCCTCCAGTGAGCTCGCTTACCCTACTCAGTTCGTCGTCCTGGTCTGTTGTCGTCGTATCTGTTGTGCTTTGCAAGTGTACGTCTGTGGAACGCTGCTGCGAGGCCTCTTCAAAGAGTTGAGATATCGTTTCCAAATCAGTTGTGGGGCCCTCTTCTTTATGTTTGAACAAGCTTTCGTCTCCGCCCAAGAGGCCGACGACTGCTATCCGGTTCTGCCTAAAAAACGCGGCGCGCTCCTTCTTTTCCATCTTTGAAAAGTCTACATTGAGCTTCTGCTCTAGGGCCCCAAGCATCGTGAGGTCTAAATTGACAACCACAGATCCACGGAAGGTCTTCTGCCCATGAGTCATGACGACGTCCTGTAGAGCGAAGGCGGTTAGCTTCGAGCTTTTAAATCTGCGCGTCTTGGTATATTCTCACCTTGATCATCTCTACCTTTTCCATTTGCTCAATTTCCTGCTCGTCCGTAGTCTTGTCAATGTCAAACTGAAACGTGAAGAAGGAACGCTTAGGGTTCTTGCGGCCCTCCGCGAGGAAGTGCACTCCTCCCTTGCCCATGAGCCTTCCGCTAGTGCGGGGCAATATTCTGTGGCGAGGGTTTCGTTAGCAGGGGTACAACACAAAAAATGAGGAGGTGCCTTGCTCATCCTCGCTTTTGTCCATCCTCACCTCGCGTATTGTGTCATTTCGGGGGTCAGGACCGCCACCTTGAACTTTTTTGTCGAAGTAAGTTGCTTAAGCTCCCCCCCACTCATGATGGAGAGGGATAGGGTAGTTGTGTGAGACGGGTTCTTCAATATATGGCCCATAGGGGTGCTCTCGTCCAAGTTCTTGCTGTCGAAGTCGTAAATCTTCTGTCTTAGAGGAGACGAGAGAGGGAGAGCTTGGGAGGCTGTGGTGGAAGAAGGGGGTACAGCTATGGGGTGGGCCATCCCAGGGTTCTTTGGGTCCGTTACGGGCTGCCTTTCTGGGTTCATGACCCTGACGAGGGAGGAGAAGGATGGCAGGTCTTTGGTAACATTGGTTACATTTGAATGTCTCGGCGACCAGTTGGTATTACTGCAGGGATTGGAAAAGAGGGGTGTGGAGGGGTGGGAGGGGGAGGTTAAGTGATTTTATGAAGCGTTGTTTGTTGTTGTTAATTGCTGCAGTGTCCCTTTTGTACATTCTCACCTCCCAAGTTTCCTCGAGTGGAAAGCTTTAGTGCTGGCAGCAGGTAGCTGGGCTGCAAGATCGCTGCTCGACCCGGCCGCAAACTGCAGCAGCGACAGAGTTTGCGACTTGGTAGGCCTCTGCATCTTCTCCAACCTCTTTCTCCTCGCTAGCTGACTCTTGAGGGTCTTGCTGGCTTCCTCTTCCGTGAGATCAACGGGCGGTGGCGGGGCTTGAAGCTGGAGAGGGGCTGCAACGGCCGGCGGGTTGATTGTCGAAGTCTTTGATTCGATATCATCATCGCCCAGGGTTTCAGGAAAGTCCAAAGGTTCCCCAAACTCATCCTCCATCTTCTTTGAGTACTCCTCGTCTGCGATTGTATCTAAGACCTCGGAAAAGAATGGGTCTTCCTTCCAGTCTGCAAAGGTCGAATCCGAAATCATGGAGTTTGATGAGTCCGGTCGAAAGGACCTGCTGGTTTCTTGCTTTGTAGAACGCTGACCATGGCCGTAGGAGCCTCTCGCTTTCTGCTGCAACATCTTGGTCTTATCGGGGGGCAGAATCCCAAGCTGCGCGTCAGTGTGAGCAGTGTGCTCAAAGTTAACTGTCTTGAGGAGGTCCAGTGTGTTTGTTGTTTGGGACTTGGACGGCGTGGGGGGCGGAAGCTCCACAGGAGGCATATTCAAGTAGGAACAGAATGGAGCAAGGGGCGGACGAGGTGAGGGGTGAGGGTAGAACTCGTCAACAGAACTCCTGATAAAAGCCTGGATTTTTGTGAAAACTCCTCTGCGCTTGTCCCGGAGCTTGGGCAATTTTGGGTCAACTTCTGAATCAACGATGGTGGTTTTGAGCCGCTCCGAACTTGCGCGCATGAGGGCCTCGGTTGCCGAGAATGTAGTGACGAAGGCCGAATCGAGAAGGGTAAGGTATATGGAAAGCCTGGCTGCCTGTTGGGTTCACAACCGACCAATGGGCTGTTGGTGTTTTTGGTCTCCTGGGGTGGTATTTCTTGTGACTATTGTGGCACTTTAGCTAACCATTTCCCGCTACGCCCCATCTCAGAAAAATTTGAAGAAAGTTAGTGACGATAAGGTGGCAGGCTGGAGCAACACCCTCGCTGCGGGAAGAAAGGTGAGATAGTTTTGGCCTTTGAAGCCACATTAGTGGCGTTTTGGGGAAAACGGAGGAATGAAAAAGGAGGCTATTAGCTTATCACGACTAACATTCGCACGACGTCCCTCCTCCCATCTTATCCTCTTGTCCCCTCCCCTCAGGCCAAGTTGGACTGGAAAAAGGCCCGCGAAGAGAAGGAGGAGGCGGAGCGCAGGCGCATCGATCAGATTGAGGCGGACCTTCAGCGCAAGAAGAGGGTCGATGCCATTAAGCGTGCAAATCAGCTGATGTATGAGCAGACTGACAAGATGAAGTTCCTCCGTGGGCAACAGCTTTACACGGATGTCATCGCCGACAGGGAGGACCAGGTCGCATTCTTGAAACAAAAAGAGAGGGAGCTCAAGGAGTACGACCAGAAGTGCCACGATCTCCAAATGGCGAAACTGGTGGAAAGCGATAGAAGGGAAAAGGAGGAGAGGGACAGGAGGAAAAACAAGAGCAAGGCTATCTCCGAGATCCAGCAGAAACAGCTCCTCGACACCAAGAACCAACTCATCAAGAAGCTCAAGGCTGCGCACGTTGAGGGCGAGCTCATGAAGGAGATGATCGAACAGGACATTCTCGACGAGCAGAGGATCCACGCCGAGAAGATGGCCGAGGCGAAGGAGAGGAATGCTGCCATGAGGGACGCCAACATGAACCTCCAGGACTTGAGGAAGGAGCTCCTGAAGGTCGAAGAGGTCGAGGCCGCCAAACGGGCGGAGCAGGTTGCCACGATGGATCGCATCGTAAAGGCAAGGGCCGCACTTGAGAAAAAGCACTTTGCAGAAAGGCAGGCCATCCGCATGAAGCTCATCGAGAGCGCGACCAAGGACCTCAACGCGCGGCAGGAGAAGGAGGACAATATCCTCGAGAAGCACCACAAGGAGAGCGAGGAAAAGCACGCCAAGGACATGGCATTTAGGGCCGAAAGGAAAAAGAGGCAGGATTTTGCTATTGACAGGTGAGACAGAGCGAGGAGCATCAAAAAAACGACGCGCTGACAACGCAATATCAAGGATGCGAATAAAATGCACACTTGCACTACCGTGAAAGATACGCCCTCTTCTCACCCTTTTTCGCAATTCGCTTGTCGCAGGTCCAGGCAGATGCAGATCAAGCTCAGGCAGGAGAGGAAGGGAGAGGAGAAGGCGGCGGCGAGCCTCCTCGCGGAACACTGGAAGGAGAGAAACTCGGAGATTGAGGAGGAGCAGCACAGAGAGCACATGGACAGGCTCAACAAGAACAAGGAGATCCGGGCTAGTCAAGAGGTCCAGATCCAGGAGAACAGAAGGAAGAAGGCTGAGATGAGGGCAGACGATCTGCTCAGGGACGAACAAACTAGGGCCGTTATGATGGAAGATGACGAGCGATTCCGAAACTTTGCGCAGATGGAGATTGATCGATTCAAAGCCAAGGGGAAGCAAGTGAGTATGAGGACCCTGCCAAAAATGCGCCGCTTATAAACAATACTAACCCTCCCAAAACTCGTCTACGCAGACGTTCCTTCTGGAAAGGGCACGGGATGCAAAAGACATCCAGCTCCTTGCGGGAAAGCACAAGTGAGACTGGGGAGGTGGTCAGAAAGAGGGTTGGTTGAAGATTGGGGAGGGTGTTATTCTAAATGGCGGCGTGAAATGTGAATGAGAATTTGTTTACTTTATTTTATGGGCCTCTCGAACACTAGTACGATTTCGTCGCTCACGGCAAGATCGTTGGTCACCAACGCCTGCACCACCTTGTCGAAGTTGTTTTTGTTCTTGCTTACGTCAAAGATTCCAACTTCTTTCCCACCAATTCCTCCCCAGTAAGTAGTCTGCCGAAGGATATCCCCGACCATTTCCTTCCCTGTTGCACCGTCCTTCGTAACGACGATCTCTCCGTCTTGGGAAGCTGAGGGCTCCACAGAGAGCCCAAAGGGGAGGTCATACCTTACAACAACAATCTCGCTCGATTCCAGGAGCGGAGGAAGCTTCACTTGTGCTGTGCCTATATCGGCGATACCCTTCTTTGGAACCTCGAACGAGAATTCAAAGTCTGTACGTGCGGAGTGGAGAAAGCTCCTTGATGGGGTAGCAAATGGAGTGATAAACGCAGAAGACGTCGCAAGCAACGAGATAACTGTAAAGAGTATAATTTGCATCTGTGGTCCAGGAGGATTGAGTTAGTTTGGAAGAAGCCTAAGCGGATAAACTGCTTCTGACTCGACTTGTCAGCAAAAAAAATTCCCGAATCAGCTCAAATAATGCACTATGAGTGAGTAGATCATTCCAAGGGGTCGATTCCAACACCGTTGACAAAGTGAAGATGTAAGGCAGGTTAGGACTTTTAGCAACCGTACATTAATTACAAAATGAAAAAATGTTTTTCTGAAGTGGTCTCGATTGATTTCCCGCAGGTCCACCTTTATCAGTGAACAATATCCCATGAATCATCATTGTGTACAACCTACAATACTTCAAGAGCTTCCTCGATCTCCATCCATCTCTCTTCGACGTCCCCAAGTTTCTCCTTCAAAGCATTCAAGCCTTTCTCCAGCTCCGCAAGCTCGCTCCAGCCCATGCCCTCGTTGGCCGCCTTCCCGTACTCCCCCTCTGCCCTTTCGATTTCTTTTCCCATTTTTGCCATCCTCTCGTCGAGTTTCTTCCTCTCCCTCTCCATGTTAATTCGTTCCTTCGTGGTGTTATCCTTCTTGACTTCCTTTACGCCCTTCCCCCCAGCGACCTCCTTCGAGTCCTTCTTCCCCCCCCTCTTACCAGCCTCGGCCTCCAGCTCCCTCTTTGCCATGTACTCGCCGATGTTCCCCTCGAAGCACTTCACAACCCCCTCTCCCTCGAAAGCGAAAATCGTCGATACAGATTTGGACAAAAAGTACACGTCGTGAGATACGACGACGACCACCCCCTTGAAATGTTCTATGAGGTCCTCCACCACACCCATTGTCGTAATATCAAGATCGTTAGAGGGCTCATCGAGGAGGAGCACATTGGGGTTCGTAGCGATGACCTGTAAAAACTGCAGCCTTCTCCTCTCTCCGCCGCTCAGCCTGCTTATCGGGGTCTGGAACCTAGCCTTCTCAAAGTTGAGGTCCTTCAATAAATTTAGAGGCGTCCGGCCTGCCTCCCCGCCTCCAGCGCCGTCGTCGACCTCTCGCTTCACAAACTCAAAGAGCGTCATATCTTCGTCCCCCTCTTGGATCTGAAGTCCCCGCTGGTCAAACATTCCAATCTTGACGGTCTCTCCTTTCTTTATCACGCCCTCAAAGTCGGCCTCCCCCATGATGCACCGCAGCAACGTGCTTTTGCCCTCTCCATTCTTCCCCACTATCGCCACCCGGTCGTTCTTACCGAAAGTATAGCTCAGATCATCTATCAACACGCGCTCCCCAATCTTCGCAGTCAGTCCCTTGAGCTCTAACACGTCGTTTCCCAGTCTCCTCCCCTCCCCGCTCTTCAACTCCACTTTACCCCTACTCCCCTCCACGTCCCTCCTCCTGCCCACCTCCCCATTAAGCTTCTCAAAGTCTTTCTCCCTTGCTCTCTGCTTGGTCTCCCTAGCCTGCGGCTGCTTCCGAATCCACTCCAGTTCCCCTCTTAGCTTGTTCTTCAAGCTCCGCAAATCCTTGGCATCCCTCTCTATCCTCGTAGCCTTCTCATTCAAGTAATACCCGAAAGCCCCCCCCCCCACGCTGTCAGACCTGCCGCCCTGGAACTTGTACCTGTAAAGTTCCCCCATCTCCAGCTCCATGACCTCGTCGGCAAGCGTGTCTAGGAAGTCACGGTCGTGGGTGACGCAGAGAACGGCAGTGTCACCGAGGGTGCGCTTGTCGAGGACGTTCTTGAGGTAGTTTATGCCGGAGATGTCGAGGTGGTTTGTAGGCTCGTCTAATACTAGAAGGTCGGCACTCTCGATGATGCCCCGAGCTGCGATGAAAACACGATGAGGGAAGCGAAGCGTCAGCAATTTGATTGTATTGTAACTTAGCATCCTCATCGCAACATAATTTTGCGTCTCCTTTATTCTCACCTAAGCTCGCCCTCTTCCTTTCCCCCCCGCTAAGCCCCTCAAGTTTCTCCCCAATCAGCCCCCCCAAACCAAGCTCTTCAATAACCCTCTCCCCGAGTCTGAGGGTATCCCAAGCCCCCATTACATCCATGTGCTGATGTGCAGCAGTGTCAACCGAGCCACCCGAAAGCTGAGCGGCACGATAACGACGACAAGCTGAACCGACTAAACCTCCTCCTCCGTAAACCTCTGTGGTGTGGGGGGGAGGGGGGAGGGGGTTTATTAAGTGTTAATTGCCTCTCCTTTCTAATTCTAGTCGAACGGGGCATTCTCACCGTCGAGAACCGTAACCACGGACGGTTCCGAAGCTGGATCTTGAGGAACGTAAGTAATCTTAGTGTCCCTAGGCATCTGCAAACCTTGTTCGGTCGCATCACAGAGGGAACGGAGTAGGGTGGATTTACCACAACCGTTGTCCCCTACGAGGAACACGCGATCGCCCTTGGAGATTGAGAAGGATATGTCCTTGTATTGGTAGGTTTGTGAGTCGTAGGTATGGGAAAGAGAGGTGGCTACTAGAACCTGCTCTGCTGTCGGGGTGGAGAAGAGCTATGATTTGGGAGATAAAGAGGGGATGAGGGTTAAACTCAAATGTCAAGGGAATTAAGGTACTGATTTACGTACCTGAGTTGTTTTAAACGAGCGAAAGTATCGTCTAGGTTGGAAATTGATGTTTTGTCGAGGGGGAGTCGCAGAGTGATGTCGGAAAATTCCATTCATTTCAAGATTGAAGCAACTAACGGGAAGCATCATTAGACTTAGAATGATATATAGGGTCCCTATTGCATGAAATGTGCTTGGAGTGGATATCATTGTTGTAATTCACCTCAGGAGAAATGTTTAGATTCCTGCTGTGCTCTGGGTTTTCTTCGATTTCATCTTCGATTTCTTCTTCGATTTCACAAATCCTGATAACAAACCAATGCGCATAATTTCCAAACAAACATCTGTACGTCAGTCCCCCTTAAATTGCCCGCTTACGGTGCCTATAGCCTGCTCCCTTTTCCTGTTAAGTTCCTCCACCGCCATTTCCCTCTTTGCGTTAAGTTCCTTCGCCAGCGCCGCCCTCTTCCTGTCCATCTCCAACAGAGACTGTTCCCTATCCCTCATAAGAAGCTCTACGAAGTCCCTATATTTACCCCACGAGAACCCGTCCATAGTAACCTGTCCCTCCCCCCCAATCTCTTCCTCCTTCTCCTCCTCTTCTTCTCTCCCTCCCCCCATACACCATCCTCCCCCAACGTCCTTGAAGTACTTACCCGCAGTTCTAGTGTGACCGTGTCTCATGAATATCCTCCTCAACTGCTCGTCTGACCTTCCCATGTTTATTAGAGTACGGGCTATGAATCCAAAACTTATGGTTATGAACGTCCAGAATGCTCCAAGGGACTCCATTAGATCTAGGATGGAGAAGTAGGATAGGTCTTCGGTGTGTGCAAAGAACTGTTTGGGAGGGGGGGGGAGGAGGGGGGGGGGGTTAATATTTAGGCGTTACAGCGAAAACCGAAGCGTAACAACAGGAGCTTCAACAGACACCAGAAAGATATATATATATAAACACTCACCTCCTCCCTTATGTAAATCTTGATGTGTTCCTCCCCCTCAAGTTTGTTCCTGGTCCTCGGGTAAAACCTCGAGAACTGCGCCCATTTCTTCTTCGTCGTAATAAGTTTCCAGTCGTTTTTTTCCGCATTAACCGGTGTGAAGAAAACTTCCACCCCCAGCCACTTGTCCTGTTCTAAGTTAAGGTATACAATATCCCTCCAGATATCCTCCTCCCCCCACCCTAATTTACCCCTCCAGCTAAGTCCGACTTCAATTTCCTTCCCCATAACCTCTTCCATTTCCTCCGCAGTCGCGCATACCAGTCCCTCTAATTCCCCGTACTCCTCGCACGGTGTAAGCACAGCGTCAACATAAAAGAACTGTTTACTACTATACTCCCCATTCATAGTAGGACCCTCAAACCCCACATCCCCATCCCCTCCTTTATCATGCTTCCAATCAGGGTCAGGACAACGGCCTGATCTAACACCGAGCACGACACCGGAGTGGACGATGGGGTTACCGATGGAACAGGGGACGGTGGGGATTTTGTACTTTAAACGAGGGTTTGAGGGACTTGTGTCTCCGTAGAATACCGCCCTCTGAGAGGGAGGGGATTATGGGGGGTGGGGATGGAGGGGATGGGGGGGTGTTTGAGGTGTGCTCTCTTATCTATCTAATCTCTCTCCACCAAAACTAACCTGTTGAAAAGTCCATCTAAAGTACTTCTCATCCTCCCAAACCTCCCCATCCTTAACAACAAAAGCCCCGAAACCAGGTAACAAATCCCTACCCTCAGTTGGTCGACCTGTTTCCTTACTAACAGTAACACTTAAACCGAAAAATGAGTTGTAGAAATCACGGAGATTATGCAAACATACTAAGGATAATGTTAGGAGAGCAAAGAGGGTTAATATACCACCGGGGGCGGAACGCTGGGAACGGACTGGCATCTCGTAACTGAAAGCATCCTGAAGGTATTTAATTAGAGGTGGGACGGTTGTGTGTGGGGGGGGGGTTAGGGTTTTCTTAACACTTGGTGTTCGTGCGTTTATAACGTTTTCACCCCCCACCCATAACATCACACCCCCACATCCTCGCCTTTCTCCCCCGAAACTCACTACGTGTTCGAGTCCTCTTTCAATAATACCTTTCTCCCCTCTTAGTTTTATTGAGGTTGCGGACTGGCGGAACATTGAGTTCCTCCTCTCTTGCGTTGCAGGGTGAGGGGAAGTGGAAGGGAGGATGGGGGTCGTCTTCATTAGGAAGGCGGAATCTTGAAGGGAAGAGAAAGGGAAGTAGGGGAAGAGGGGAAGGAAGAAGGTAGATAGGTTAGGGGAAAGAGAGGAGGTGGGAGGGATAAAGGGACTGCGCTTGGGATCCCAAATTAAAGGGGCAACAGATTTATCTCAAAGAAACTCCTTCGGGTTTTGGTAACTTTCGGGTCGAGGTCGAAATTGAGGCTGAAATCATTCCCTCAATCTGTGCCTCAAACTCCTGTATTCGAAAGTCTTCTAAATGATGCTACGTGTGCATGTGTATATTATAACCCTATGTGTATGCATGTATTGTCATATAGGTGTATTATCCTTTGAATCAGGATTAAAGATGCCATATGGTCGATTCCAATCTCCAAACATGTGTCATTATAACCCTAATATGCCTCATAATATGCTATCCTCCCTCTCCTCCCACACACACACACACATTCAACGATGCAGGTAAGGAAGGATGAAAGGAGAGGTATCACGAACTTTTTTGAGACCTGAATGTTGAATGTTGTTTGTTCCAATGATGTAAATATACCACAAGTACATCTGGTATATGATATGCGACGTGCATTTCGGAGACACGCGCAATGATTCAACGCCAGCAGGTGAAATGGCTGCCAAACGGCCATACTGAGGAACAAACACATGACAACAACATAACTTCACACTGTACCTTCCTGTTTCCTTTCAAAGAGTCACCTAACACCCATGTTCAATCGCACTCGACATCCGCCCCCTCCCTCCTCCACCCCTTAGGATTAGAACAATTACGCCAACAACTACATATACACGTATACCAACACATGCATCGACACGTACATCAACACAAATATATTCACAAAAACCAACACAAGACAATGAAGACAATGAAGAGAATGAGCTATACAGGTGAGTAATAGAAAGGAGGGGTTAGGTCCAAAGTTAGGGACAAAAGAAAATGGGGGGGGATAGAAAGGACAAAAAGAAAGGACAAAAAGAAGCAGGGGAGGGGAGGGTGTTGTTGTTGTTTTCCAATGATGGAGATAGCCCACAATGATAAATTTAGTATGATATGCGACGTGCATTTCGGAGACACGCGCAATGATATAACGCCAGCAATCCCTAAATGGCTGCCAAACAACTATCCTGAGGAACAATAACATGACAACAACAAGCTGTTATTATTTCACACTGTACCTTCCTGTCGAAGAGTCACCTAACACACATCTTCAATCGCACTCGACATCCGCCCTCTTCCTTCCCCCCTCCTCTCCCCCCTCACACACACTTTTGACGATGCAGGTAAGGAAGGAAGGAAGGAAGGAGTGGTATTGCAAAGATGTTTGAGATGTTGAATGTTGTTTGTTCCAAGGATGTAAATATACCACGGTCACACTCTATATGATATGCGACGTGCATTTCGGAGACACGCGCAATGATATAACGCCAGCAAAGACTAAATGGCTGCCAAACGACCATACTGAGGAACAATACACGACAAATACGCTCTTGAAAAATACGGGAACAAACTCACGGCAAATGACGAATAATCTAACACGCCATCTCCTCGCATCTCACCGCTCCCCACGATGACGCAGGTAAGATGTAAAGAAGTGGGTTTGCGTGATTTCGTTTTCTCGCTGTTTGTTTTTGTTTGTTCCGATGAAGAGATAACCCACAAAGTACTTGACCTTATGATATGCGACGTGCATTTCGGAGACACGCGCAATGATATAGCGCCAGCAACTCTTAAATGGCTGCCAAACAACTATCCTGAGGAACAAACAACAACAACAACAACAACAACAAAACCATACAACTCTAATACTACAATATTAAACACTCCCACTGCACAATCACAACCCACTCAACCCCCCCCCCCCCCACTCCCCCAGCGTCCCCGAGGGTTACGAATTATTTGACTACGCCAACGCCGAGTACTCCGACCAGGGTGACCTTGATACATTCCCCTCAAACTCTGATAAGACAGAGTTGGAAATCGAGGAAATGAGGGAGGAAAGAAGGCGTAAGAACGACGAGTTCCAGTTCGAGACTTTTTATAAGGACTTCGTAGGAGAGGAGGAAGAATGGAGAGGGGAATGGACAAGGTACGAAACTACAACTTTCCTACCAAACGAGGCCGCACCGCAAGGTGGAATGCCCCAACTTGTGAAACCAATTAGGTCGACAAAGGCAATAACAACCGCCCTCAGAACCAACCCTTCTGGTGATAAATCCACAACTCATGACTACATAACACAATCCGAGTACCACATAACAGACGAGTCAGCCGATACCTCCCTCCGCACCACAGTAACCCGCGATCCATCAACAAACTTCGGTGCGAACGAGCCCGAGAAATGCACGGAGATAACAAGACAAGTTAATGAAAAGCACTACGCACCTAGGAAAATGAGGAGAGAGGACTTCAGAGGACCGCAAGGGAACATGTGCGTCGGGAACGCTTATACTACAGCGTACGCGGTTAACAATATCAAAGGCGGTAGTGGTAAACCCACTTTGGAAGAGGGGGAGGAAGGGAGGAATAATGATAAAGGGCCGTTTTCAGAACTTTATATGGAGCTTGGAATAAGGTACGGTGAAATCAGATTCCGGTTGAAACTAGACTACTCCACAAAGAGATCCACCGGTATCAAGGGTTGGGGTGTCTTAGGTTCACGTAAGGACGATCGTCTTTGGTTGGTAGCAGTGACAGTTTGTAGGGAGAGGTTAGGTAAATGGCCGACTCAGAAAGAGAAAGCATTCAAGGGACCTAAAGGTGCACCGGGGGGACTCTTCGATCAACCTAAAGTTGGGCTTGATAGACGGGATAAATACATGCAACTAGACCTCGAGGGTTACGCGAGTACGTTATTCCCGTTTGTTATTAACCAGGATTCTAAAGATGAAGGGGGGTGGGTTGTTTCTCTCGATTGGACTCCCGGGAAAATGAGGTACCAAGCGGACAGGAAGTTCCTGGGGGGGGAGAACGTTAAGGGATTGAGGACGCTGGAATTGAGCGAAGTTAAAGCGGAACAGGCGGAGGAATACAGACCGAGGGGAGGACCGGAGGATATGAGACAGTGAAGGGGAGGAGTAAGAATCTATGGAAGCTTAGCGAACAATATGATGAAACAGAAGGAGGTATACTGACCGAGGGGAGGACCGGAGGACATGCGACAGTGAAGGGAGGGGAGAGGGGGGAAAGTTTCGGTAGTGATGATTTGCTTAAGTTTGATGCTACGAAAAGAAAACTAAACACAGAACTTTCTTTTTCTTAGAAACTACGAAATATATATTGCAAAGGGACTTACGACAGAATTTGCGACCAAGGCAGCCGCCCTCATGTGCCATAACATTGGGCGTGAGGGTTAGGGCAAAATACCATGAATATGAGCAAGGTGAAAATTGATGTGGCTTCTCTGCTTCGCTTTATATTCACACCCTTCTTGCGGGCATGTATGCCAAGTTACGCCAATGTCGTGAATTTGAGCAAGGTGGGTCTTGATGTTGCTTCTCTGCTTCGTCTTAAATTTACACCCCTCTTGCGAGCATGTATGCCATGTTACGCCAATATCGTGAATATCAGCAAGGTGGTCCTTGATGCTGCCTCTGTGCTTCGCCTTATACTTACATCCCTTTTGCGGGCATGAATGCCAAGTTACGCCAATATCATGAATATGAGCAAGGTGGGACTTAATATTGCTTCTCTGCTTCGCCTTATATTGACACCCCTCTTGCGGGCATGAATGCCAGGTTACACCAATATCGTGAATATCTGCAAGGTGGATATTGATGTGGCTTCTCCCCTTCGCCTTGAATTCACAACCCTCTTGCGGGCATCTATGCCAGGTTACACCAATGTCGTGAATATCAGCAAGGTGCTGCTTGATGCTGCCTCTCTCCTTCGCCTTATATTCACACCCCTCTTGCGGGCATGTGTGCCAAGTTACGCCAATATCGTGAATTTGAGCAAGGTGTAACTTGATGCTGCCTCTCTCTTTCGCCTTATATTCACACCCCTCTTGCGGGCATGTGTGCCATGTTACGCCAATATCGTGAATATGAGCAAGGTGTAACTTGATGCTGTCTTTTTTCTTCGCCTTATATTCACACCCTTCTTGCGGGCATGTATGCCATGTTACGCCAATATCGTGAACATTAGCAAGGTGGGTCTTGATGCCGTCTCTCTCCTTCGCCTTATATTCACACCCTTCTTGCGGGCATGTATGCCAAGTTACGCCAATATCGTGAAAATAAGCAAGGTGTCTCTTGAGGTTGGATCTCTGCTTCGCCTTGTATTCACATCCTACTTGTGGGCATGTATGCCATGTTACGCCAATATCGTGAATTTGAGCAAGGTGGTCCTTAATCCTGCCTCTCTGCTTCGCCCTATATTCACACCCTTCTTGCGGGCATGGAAGCCAGGTTACGCCAATATCGTGAGCATGAGCAAGGTGTGACTTGATATGGCCTCTCTCCTTCGCCTTATATTCACACCCTTCTTGCGGGCAGCGGTAAGGCCTCTCAGCTTTCTTTTCCTTGTCGTACTCATACATCCTCGCAGCCACCTGTCCATTCACCCCCATCACTTCTACGCCTCTGCTCTTAGTCTTCCCTTCAGCAACAACTGCCACCTCCCCATCACATGGTTGGCAAACAAGCAGATCATGCTGTACCACGTTACTATCTTCAACCATCTCCCCGTTTCCCGCTTCCTTGATACCGTTCACTGTCGTTGTACCCTTGTTGTGTCCTTGAAACCCAGGAAGGATTCCTGGTTGTGGCGATGTAAATTCTTCCACCTTGAATTCATCTATTGTGGTGGTATTTGGCGCAAACATGTCCATATCTGACGCCATACTCTCACTGAACACCGATATGCAGCTTTATTGAATGCTTCCAGTAACAGGTAGAAATGCTTTTTGATACGAAGGCTCTACCTGGTATTGAAAAAGAAATGAAAAAGAAGTCCCACAATTTGAATGCCGGGGACAGCCACGTCGTAATTAAGTTATAGTTAAATTCGTTGCGATCATGAGCGCATGGTCCGGCGACGAGTGCTTCGTTGACCAAGTTTTTGGCAACGGATTTGAAGACTTCGTGACCCAAAAGACCCATGACCACAATTAACCCAATATATTCTACGTAACCCTGAAGTAATTTGTAAATAAGAGGGATATCTTTAAAGTAAGGGGAACCGACTTTTCGAACAAGTTTTAATTACACAAGTAAATTAAATTCTGCACAACATAGCATGTAAATTCAAACAGGTAACACACCCACCGCCCCTAATTCCCCTCCCCCACAACCCCGTTCCATTCGTCTCCCCCCCTTCTCAATTTCTCCAGTCCTCTCTTGACAAGTCTCCTCGCGTATTCCCCGCTAAGTTCCATGACTTTCCCTACCTCCATGTAAGTCCTTTCCTCCCCTCCCCTCCCTTCCTCGACCTCCCTGTCGACTACAACCCTTCCCCCAAGTCCAAACCTTAGCTCGACCGCCGTCCTTTCATCTTCGCTAAGTAGTACCTCCATCCCTTCCTGAACTCCCCCTTCCCCCCTCCCCCCCTCCCCCCCTTCCGTCCATTCCCCCCCCCCGTGGTATCCAGCGTCGAACTCAACGTACCCCCCCTTCCTCCTAATAACCCCCAAAACGTCCCTAACCTTACCCTCCCCCATACCCGTCTCCATTGCGAGCTTCTTAGCGTCCTCATAGTCATCCCACCCCCCCCCCTTCACCTTTAAAATCTTCCTAACCGCCCCAGACACGTGGTAAGGGACGCGCACCAGGTCCTCCTTCTCAGCCAGCGCCCTAAGCACGCTAGCCCTAACCCAGTACCCCGCGTACGTGGCGAAGGACGCACCTCGGGAATCTGTAGGGTCGTACTTGTCTATGGCACGGAGCAAACCTAAACAACCCTCCTGAATAAGGTCGGACCGAGTCAACGACAACAGGTTGTTGCGACGCTTTGAGAGAGTCTGGGTCACGTAGAACTCAACGAGACGGAGATTGTGGGAGGCTAACCTGTCGCGGGAACGGGAACCGAGGGTTATTAAAGTCTCTAAGTCAGAGGACGTGTAATCTGACGTTCCTAATACCTCCAAACACTCCGAGTGTGAGGGTGAGGATTTAACGGCCTCCAGGAAGGCCTTGCTCTGCATTATCGTGAGCTTCGTTGTAGCGTAGGTTTGGGTTGGTAGACGGGAGGAGGATGTTTGTGGGGATGAGGTGTGTGATGATGACCCTAACCCTGACTGTATTATTTTTGTTCTGGTTGATTTTAAAGCGTTCATTAAATGTACATTGCGGAGGTTACCGAGGGTCTCGAAGTTAGTAAGTAATGGAGGGTATTGAGTTGATGTGGGTTGAGATAATGAGGTCTGTGCTGGGGTGGCGGAGAAAGTTGTGAAGGAGGAGAGTTTCTTGAGATCTATGATTGGATTTAGGAGATTAGAGGGGATGAGGAAGGGACTTATTGATGGTAGGAGAAGCAGAAGTAGGTATACTCTCATATTAGTGTCAGTGGGGTTGTGTAGATTGGCTATAAATGAATTGCTTTGTTTTGGGCAAAAATGATGAGCTGGACGTGGGTGGGGAGCTTTGGAGCGGAGCTGGAGACTTTGTGTGAGCTGGGGGAGTTCACCCCATCATCTCAAGCTCACTCGGGTTTATGACGTAAATAATTGTCAGAATGTGACCGTATGAGCTTTTCCCAACTTGTATTTAAAAACCGTTACTTATTTCGCGGTATTTCAATCCCTGGGCCCATATAGGTTACAAAAGGAATCTGACTCATCCACTGCCCTCTGTTCGGGAAAAGTGGGTCTCCAAAAATAATTATCTCAAAAAATGATGAAAAACACGAAAATCTCAACATTTATATCACTCATCGTGCTCATATCCACATCACACGGCTTCACCTCCACACCACTGACGTCTCATGCCCCCCTTCATGAAACAAAAGGATCGACTCAGAAACAAATGTCTTCTTCTCTCTTATATGCTAGCTCTACAACAACTACAACGACAAACACGTCACCATCGCATGTGCGGTCAATAGACTATGATGTACTACAACTGCTACCCCCATCTGTACGTAATTCAAACAATAAAAGAAGAAGAATGACTGAAAACTTTGGAAGAGGACTCTTCGGGGACACCTCAGCAGTAGCCTCCCTCTCAAAGGGGAAGTCATGGGAGGAATTGAGGAGGCTAAGGTCGACGAAAGGGCGCACCGTTCAGTCTCCTGTGGACGTCGATCCCGCGATTGACATTCCTGACTTTGACATGCCTGACTCACAAGTCTCAAGGATGGATGTTGGTGTTATCCTAGACATGAAGAGCAACGTCCAGGCCGATCCTCTCGTCGAGGAGGTCCTCCAGCGCGAGGCCGCCCAGCGGCGTAAGAACCTTAGCGAGGGTGAGCTTGAGCTTGACGGGACTAAGTTTGAAGGGAAGAGGAAGGGGGGGCTAGGGAAAGAGGAGGAATTCAGACTAGGGAGGGAGATACAGGAGGGGGTTAGGGTGCTCAAGATCAAGGACGAGCTCGAGGAGGACGCCAAGGGGAAGGGCGTCGCCTTCAGCTGGTCGGACTTCAAGTCCCAAACAGGTCTCACCAGGTCCACCATTAGGAAGGCTGTCATGAAGTACAGGATCGCCAAGAACACCCTTGTCACCCACAACCTACCCCTCGTCCACGCCGTCGTAAGGAACACCTACAAACCCACACCTAGCAGGACCTACGAGGACATGGTCCAGGAGGGAAGCACAGGCCTCCTCCGTGCCGCGGAGCTATACGACCCGGGGAAGGGACTTCGGTTCAGCACGTACGCGGTGGTCTGGATAAAGGGGGTGCTGGGGAACAGCAGGGTCGGGGAGGGGATAACGGTGCCGCTTAGGGAGAGGACGAAGATCAATAAGATTAGGAAGTTCGTTGAAGGGTGGCAGGGGGAGGGACAACCGAGCTTGGAGGAAATCGGGGAGGGGACGGGGATGAAGGTCGAGGAGGTTAGGGAGGTTAGCAGGAGGACGAGGGAAGTCAAGGGACTCCTTAGCATCGACTACGTCCACGACAGGGGTAAGGGGGGATTCAACGGGGCGGAGCTAGACAAGAGCATGTGGGCGGACTATGAGATGGGGGAAATCGTGGGGGTTAAGGCGGACGTCGTTAGGATGCTGGTTAGCAGACTCACGGAGAGGGAGAGGAGGGTTATCGTGCTAAGGTACGGACTGGATGGGGGGGGGGAAAGAAGCCTGGAGGAGGTGGGGAGGAACATGGGACTTAGCAAGGAAAGAGTTAGAGGACTTAACAAGGGGGTGGTGGAGAAACTGAAAGAGGCGGAGGAAGCGAAGGGACTTGAGGAATATCTCATGACCATCTGCTGAGAGGTGGAGTATGGAAAGGAGGAGAAGGGGGGTTGGGGGGGTATACAATCAAGCTACAAACTCCCTTACATGTTGTTATTCCAAACATTTGAAAACACTTTCTACGACCTTCCCCCCAATACCCTCTCAGCGTCCTCGTAAGCGTCCTCGAATATCTGTTCATACATCTTCACATCCTTCGGCATGATCATATCCCTCCCCCCCTTAATATTCCTCAAGCTTATCTCCACCTCAATATCCTTGCTAACCTTAACATACCTCGCCCCCTCAGTTTTTCTCGGGCAAATAACCTTGTTAACACGGTGTTTAATAGTAACGGGACTAACAACGATTGTGTGGGAGTCGACTGTTGGCCACATAATAGACAAACCACCATCTACCCATTCCTCCCCTTCAATTACATCGTAACCACCATCAGAACCTGGGATACCTCGTTTAGCAGGGAGGGAGCGTAGGAGGGTGGTGGCTTCTTTTACGACACCTTTGTTCCTATCGAGGTAACCAGTTGCTATTGGGACGTACGATGATAATATGTTTGCAGCGTGGAGGTGACGGTAGGTAGGGAAGGTATCATGGTAGGAGTGGAGGGAGGGGTTACCGAGGGAGAGAGAGAGAGGAGAGGTTAGACATGTGGGAGACGTGAGGTGGACACGGAGCCTAATAAGGGGGGTGGATGGGGGAGGGGGAGGTGGAGGTTAGAGATTTGGGGGGAGGGGGAAAGGTGTTTATGGGGATTCACGGGGGTCGAGTGAGGGGGGAACGCACCTGTTAGTAAGCTCGTTTCTCACATAGCTGTCAAGCTCAACCTCATCGAGGCCCGTCTCGTTCCTTATGGCATCCTCCATGAAAGGGCTCATTACATCCACGAGGCTTACGCCGGGCTTGAGGGAACCTAAGGGACCGGCTGCTGAGGCGGTGAGGGAGACGGGGGATACGACGGAGGAGAGGAGAGAGGTGGGAGAACAGTGGAGGAGGGTTGCTGTGGAGACTAAGGCACCGGCGGAGGAACCTGAGGGGGGGAGGGGGGGAGTGAGGAGTGAGGAGGGGTGAATTTGGTGGTGGTCGCGACCTTCCGCGGGCATTTCGTGGAAACCGAACATACAGGTGACGAGTTCGAACTGGTTGTCCTCGCCCCAGGATTCCGCGTTTCCTGCTCGAAACCGCTTCTTCTCGGCCTCGCCGAACCAAGTTCGACTCGCCGCAACACCAATCATCTCGTGAAGCGATGGGGTGTGTGTACAGGATAATTGGACTCGATCGATTGTTCGGGCGAAAGTTCACGGCAACTCTAAGCCTACCCGACATGGAAGATCTGGTGTACCGCGGACTGCTCCAGTATTGTGTCACGAACGCACTCGACTTATCCGATGTTGGGTCACATGAGGTGCACCATGACACAACACACGACACAACACATGACACGACCCACCCATTCCCTCCCCCTCTTACCTAGTAGGATCTGCTCTGGTTTGTTTTCTCCATTGGTTGATGGAGGCGTTGATTGTGATCCCGCTGATGATTGTAATGACGCCGATTTGTATGCCGATGGAGATATAGGTAGTTTAAGTAGGTGTTTATCATGTAAATATTGTAATACTCCTAAATGATAAACACCTAAAAATCCTGCGCCACTAAATCCAATGCTAGATGGTATAGATGATGCTATAGATGATGCTGCAGAAGATACTATTGACCGTCTAATAGGTCTACTTGGTCTCAGAGGATCTTGTTTGCTGCTGAAACCTCGAGAGCCCGCCTTCAATAAATATTCATTGATACGCCTAACGGGCATGATACACACTTTTCCTGGCAATTTAGATGTTTTGAACGTCGTAGGTATTGGTCTATACATTCTATACTGCTTAACAAATCAGCAAATTTCCTTTCTTCTTTTCCAAGAATGATTTCCTCCGGATTTCCAGATCTGACTCCAAGGCCTCCCACATCCAGAGACACCGATAGACACCGACGGAAGGATTGACTTCACTCCACATCCTTCCCCTCACACGCGAGCTTGTTTCAGCCAATCTCCCCCCGAACTCCTCTCTTCCCCGTCCCCCCCCCCCTTCCATCGCCTTATGTCCTCCTTCACTTCACCCCCCCCTACTTCCACCCCCGTCTTCCCACCCCACGATAAAGATTCTCCATCCTTCCACTTCTGGACATTCATTATGCGCGACAACGACGTATCCGCGGGTATGAGGAACGCCGGTAAGTGGGACCCCAACGGTAGCTGCAAGGCTGGTTTACTCAGGCCAGTTAACAAGAAAGCTGATCCTGGAAGACCATCAAAGGAAGGGTACGAGTACAACCACGAGGTGGAGGGGAAGGACGGGGACAAATTGGGGTGCTGGGTTTACCTTAGCGACGAGTGCAGGAGGAGGCTGAGGGAGGGTTATACGGACGCTAGCAACCTGGACGAGAAGATGGAAAAGATGAAGAGGGAAGGGAAGAAACTAAAGAATTTCGCAGACATGGAGCCGGACGCAGCGGCGGCGGGGATGACGTACGGGGGGAGACACCTGCCGATAAGCATCTCCGAGTACGTCTACTTCAACACTGTACAGAACAGGATGCCACTGGGGCTGGAGAAGGGTTTCCAAATCACAGCTAACAAAGTTAGCAACGACGAGTGGACGGGGCAGGTACCGCACTTAACGGGACAGGTATTCAAGTGGAAAAGAAGCACACCTGACGGGGTAGTCGTTAGCTTCACAGTCGAGGACTGGGTTACTTGGGAAAACGACCTTAAAGGTATCCCGGGTGTCAGGTTCTTTGAGGGGAAGAAAAAAACTAAAATGATCGAGTTCCCTACAACGCACTTATGGGTGGACTTCGACAGGTACGAGATGGTATGGTTCTGGGGCCGTAAAGCCGTGGCTAGGAAGGTCATGGAGATACCGTGGATTTTGAAGAAACCGGTGGACTGGGGGATCGGGTACGGATTGAAGAGACTTAGAAGAGGGGAAGGATATGTGGAGGGAGAGGAAGATGAAGGGGAGGGGGGAGAGGTGGAAGGGTCGAAGTGACAAGTATATAGATATAGGGGAGATATAGATAGAGTTGAGGGGAGATAGAAAATTTGAAGGTGGAGACAGGCGGGGGAGGGGACAGTATAGTTTAAAATAAGCAGTCTTCTTGGGGACACGAATTACATCAACGCTTTAGACGACGGTAACGCACGAATGCGACGGTAACGACGAAGGAGCCGAAGCCGACGGCGAGTAATAGCACAAGCCCAGACACAGGGCTGCTGATCAAACTCATGGAGGGGGAAGGTTTCTTCGATGGGGACGACGACGATGCGCCACCAACGGCCTTCTTTCTAGCGACTCGAAGCTCCTGCGGAACGGGTTAGTCACGTTTGATAAAACCAACGCCCTCGGCCAAACAATCGCTTACCTCCTTACGCTCCTCCCTCTCCCTCTCCTCTATCCCCATCCCCCCCTCGTCTCCCTTGTCCCCAAGCTCCGTAGAACCCCAGTTCCCACACTCCTTGTACCTCCCCACGCTCTCCACCTCCGCCTCAGTAAGCGCAAGGTCATCCCAGGTCATCCCGCACTTCTCCAGCTGCAAAGTGGTGGACTCGCAGAACGCGGCGTCCCACTTTCGGTGGATCTTAGAGGCAAGCATGGGGGCGCGGAAGAAGAAGGGACGGTTGGAGATTAGGACGGATAGGCCGGACTCGTAGGTGCGGCGAGGGATTATCTTGTCGATTGGCTTTATCTTGTACGTCTTCATCCTGGGGGTGTGGGGGGGGGAGAGAGGTGGGGGAGTTAAGGTTCGGTGAGGGCAGGCTCATCACCCAGCCCAACAATCTTACAACGGGGGTTTCTCGCGCCCTCACGTTTTCCACCTCCCCTCACCTCTTCCCGCGCCACATCAACGCGCCTATATCTTCCCTAAGTTTCCCAACCACGACCTCATACGCCCGCCTGTCGACCATGTAACCGTAGGCACCCCAAAGGCAGGTGCCCTTCATACCACCGTCGACGTTGTGCTCGGAGAAGGGGAAGGGAGAATGGAGAGGGGTAGAAAGGGAGTGGGAAGGGATGTGGACGGAGTAAAGCCAACTCAGATTGTCGGAAGGACCAAGATATCCAAAGTACCGTACGTTGGCAGTTGATGAAGACGCAATGAAGGAACGTATGGAATCAGCAGTACCCTCGAGGTCCTTGGGCATCCTTACGTTGTCCTCTAAAATGATATCGTAGTCGTTCTCAACTGCAAACTTCATGGCGTTCAAATGTGCCATAAGACACGCGAGAACCGATCGCTCGCGGTTCAACGACTTCCCCTTCTTCCACAACTCTGAAGGGTAGTCCATGTCATCCCATTCAGAGGTCTGAGAGGAGGGCTTACCAGCGAGGAACGTGGTCTGAGGATCCTCTGTCAAGATACCAGATTTATAGGCAGCATTGAGGAGACCCTCCTTATTCCGAATAGAACGAGAGGGAACCCCAGGAATGAAGGTGACTCTGAAGCTCGTAGAGGTTGAGAACATTTTTTCAATGTAAGACTGACGCTCGCCTCCCATGCTGATACAAAGTACTTTAATGGGACTTGGGGTCGACATGACAAGCAAGGATGGAATTGAAGATACCCCTGTTGTAATCTGATGCAGAAAATTTTCAACACAAAAATTTTGTGTTCATGTTTCACCTTTTACAACTTATAAATTTATTAATTTACTTGATACATGTATCATGGATATATCATTGTTTTTTTGGAAAAAATGCATTGGAAATTGTCGAAAAATGTAAATTAGTCAGTTGTGAGAAAGGAGTGTTTATCAATCAAAATTGTTCAAAATTAATACGAATCATATATATAATTATCATGTGTCATTTATGTAATCGAAATTAAATTGAAAAGAATGTTTTACAAATTCGTCAGAAAGCAATATCTATCATTTTAAAACTTAACTATTAAGTATAAATGATACAACATTAATTTGATAAATTTTTAAAAACACAGTCAATTAGGAAGGTTATAAACCGTGTATTGACGTGATATTATACATGCACTCTCGGGTTATTATGTGTGTGTGTGTATATATATATATAGTAACCACTAAAGGTTCTAGCACCAAACTATTTCTCGCGAAACCTCACCACTTCCTTTACTTCCCCTTGCCATCTCCCACCTAAGACCCCCCGCATTCATTCACAACTCCTCTCCTCCCAAGTAAGTCTCATTGACGTACTTAACCAACAGCACCCCCTCCGGCACTCCGCCCCCATCTCCCCCCCCCCCTTTCCAGTAATAGTAGATAATCACCCCCCCCACCCCCGTCCACACCGCACACATTAGCACCACCGCCAGCACCACCATCCCGCACCCTACCATGACCCTTTCTAGTGCCTCCTCTGCCGGGGACTTCCCCGCCCCCCCCCCCTCAGCTACCCCCCTCCCGCCCAGCCCAGCCGCTGCCGTAGCGATCCCAAATTTCCTCCCCTCCCCCATCCTCCCCTCTACCTTCCCCTCAAGTTGGTCCTTGAATCCCCCCCCCTCCCCCCCCCCATCCCTCTTCCTTGCCCCCTTCCCCGTCCTCCTCATTACCTCCTTCCTCATCATAAGCTTGTACCCTAGCACGTCGATGTCGTGACCTGGTTTTACCATCCCGTCGTCCGTCCTCTTCTTCTTCTTCTTTTTCGCGCTATTATGGAGCAGGAAGCTCTACAGTCCCCAGGTAGCGGAAGCGGTATAGAGGTTAGTTAGCTTCCTTCGCCCCCCTTCCCCCCTTCCCCCTCCCCCGTACGCTGCTCACCTCGTTTTCTCCCCCTTGCTCCACTCCCATAGCTATCACATTAGGTAGTCTATCCTCCTCGTCCTCCTCCTTCTCTCCTCTCTTCCCTCTCCTGACCGCTTCAGCTAGCTCCTCCAGGTCCATTACCTCGTTATCTCCGCCTCCCTCCCCCCCCTTGGAAGAGTTTGGAGTAGAAAAGGTCCTTGTGGGTAGTTTAAAAGTGTCCCCCTCCCTCGCAGTGTTGCTAGGGTTAACCCTCCCCCCCCCTTTCGTCGGGCTGCTCCTCATTGGCGTTTCCTCCACAGTCCCCTCTGACCCTGGGCTCGTCGGTGTGCTCTCTCCCGATGTCCTCCCCTGTCTTTCCCCCCTTCTACCCTCGTCTGTACCCCCCCCCCCTACCTCCTCCTTCTCCCACCCCCCCAGCTTCCCGTCCCCGAAGCTCGCTAGTACCGCGTTCTCTAACGTTTCCCCGTCGATAACCGTGTGCCCCTCGTTCCCCGTGACTTTCCTCCACCTCTCTCTCTTGACCCTCGTCCTCTTCTTCTCCCCCCTCCCCTTCCTCCTCCTCCTCTCCCTCCTGTGTGTCCCCCTCTCCATCTCCAATGCGTGGACCAAATTACCCACGACCTGCGCAACCCCCTCCGTCCCCTCCGCGCTGGCTACCATTTTAACCCCCGCCCACCACGCCTCAGCGGCACCCTGGTAGACCTCCTTGGCGTCTGGGCTGGACATTAGGTCTAGGCACCTGCACGTCGCCCTGACGAAACCGTCGAGGGCCTGCTTTGCCTCCGGCGTGCTGGCAGCCTCCGCCGCCTTCACCCATAGGGTGGCCAGGTCTATGACCGCCTGCTGTGAGGCTGAGCTGCTGATTAGGTTCAAGAAACTCTCGCCGAGGTCGGAGATGGAGGACCTGAAACGACTGCCGGTGGAGGTGGAACCGACCACGCTGAAGAGCTCGCGGAAACCGCTCCCGAATATCCGGGCGACGTCGCGACCACGCTGGGGGGTGAATGCCTTGAGGTAGTTGTAGAATATTAGGACAAGTTCAGGGAGGATGTCGCGGGCTACCACCTTGGCTGTGGGGGCTAGAGGGAGGGAGGCGGAGGGGGGGGGGGAGTGTGAGTAGAGGAGAGGGCTTATTTCGATGTCAGGTTTTGGGACAGAGTCTTATTTGCTCACCTATGACATAGCTGCCTGTAGTCTCGCCTGCAGTCTTTAGTATGTTGGTTGCTGCTGTTGTTAAGTTGGCTTTTTGCCTTTGTATGAAGTTCTGCTTGCTCGAACTGTGGCCTGGAGAGTCAGAGGTGTGGTAGGAGGAGGAGTCTGCATCATCAATGTTATCAAAGGAGTTCCCATGATGGGGGAGGTAGAAGGGAGAGGGGGTCTGATCATCGGACTGGGTGTCGTAGTCGCGAGTGTCGTAGTCGCGAGTGTCGTAGTCGCTCATGCGTGTTAACAAATTGTATTGGTGAACAAGTTTCGACTCTGAAGACTTGTAGATTACTTTATTTCGCTGTACAAACAGCTAACACTATTAGAAATACTATTTATGGAGATTTAGAAGTGAATTGAAGACGCAGCTTAATTATTGAATCGTTTAATGACGTTAATGAGAAATTAGGTGAGCAGATAGATTTGCATCCTGTTTGGGTCCAAAACAAGGAGAGAGCAAAAAACCCAAGGCAGAAACGTCGCGTTTTTCTACTCTCTTTTTCGTTTCTGCGCGCCCAGTGAATCCGGTCAAGCTTTGCCTATTTATGCGAACAACGTCATAGTTTTTTTGCATTTACCAAAATAGGGCCCACTCCTTGAACCCAATAACCTCCCTCTTTACACATGAAAAACAGCACGAAACCAAATTACGACGAAGAGACCGCTCTCAGATCGTCGCTATCCCCCCCCCCCTCCTATTCCTCCTCCGTTCCCTACGCTTCATCAACTCCACTCCCCCCTGCCCAAGAATGGGACTCAGTCCAAGGAGACCAGATCAATGTCGTGATTGATGCGGGGGACGCGGAGGTACTGGGCGAAGCAATTTTACCAGAGGCCGAGATTGCCAACACGTGAGTGGCTCCATCGGTTTCCGCATATTTCATCAGCAGCAGCTTCAACCTCTCACCCTTACCCTCCCTAGTTTCCCAATGTTCACCGCCGAAGACTATGCCTCTCCTCCGCGTTTCCTCCTCAAGCTCTTTGGCTACATAATCTTCGGTCCATTCGTTGTCGTCCTCTACCTCCTCCCCAAGTTCCTCTGGTCAGCCTTCAAGAAGCTAATGTCGGCCTTTTTCAAGGCAATTTTCAAGATCTGTTCGGCCACGTGTAGGGCCGTATCAGCGGTCTACAATTTCCTACACAAATATGTGCTCGAGCCTACGTACAATGTAGTCGCAAAGGTTGTGACGACTATTTGGAAGGGAGTAGTTTACGTATTTAGTCTCATCAAGAAGGTGAGCAGAACAAAAAGGCCCTGGAAGAAGGAAACATTTAAGACCCACAAAGCTAACGGCCTCTTTCTCCCGCCACCATCCTCGCCTCTTCGTCCCACCCCCCAGTATTTCCTCGTTCCAATATACGATGGCCTTTGCTACATCTCCTCGAAGCTTAAAGCCTGCTTCCTCTTCATCTTCGAGAAGCTTTGCACCTGCATCTCCTTCGTGTGCGAGCAAACATTCAAGGTCCTGTCCTTCCTTTGGACCAGGTTGTTCTACCCTGTCCTAGACTTTATCTGGAGGGGTGTCAAGGCTGTGTGGGGGGGGCTAAGGGCTGCGGGGGGGCTCGCGTACGACAGGGTTCTGCTGCCGCTGTACAACGCATTCGTTTGGGCAATGTGGAAGGTGTATGATGCGATCGCTTGCATTGGTAGCTCGATCCGCGATTACTTTCTCATTCCATTGAAAAACGGCTTTGTGTTTGTGCTATCTGCGCTTGGCACCGTGCTTAAGACGCTTTTCAACGGCATCAAGGCAGCATTCAAGGGTGCGAAGAACTACGTGTTCCTACCGATCTGGAACTGGGTGTTACTCCCAACCTGGAATACGATCGTCGCAGTTAAAAACGCCATCAAAGATCACATAGTAGTCCCCATCTATCTAGCCATCGTTGCCGTTTTAACTGGAATCTGGGGTGGCGTCGTAGTATTTTTCAACGCCATATCCTCTGCTGTTTCGGCTGTCTTGACGCCGATTGTTGAAGGAGTGTCTACGGTGGTGTCCTCAATTGTCGGGGCAGCCTCGAGTACTGCCAGGTCGATCTCGTCCCTCTTTTCTAAATAATAATCGTCTCTCTTTTCTTTTCTGTCTGAAGTAAATTGTCTAATTCATTTTTTTGTTTTAGAATCATAGTTCGTACAGAGGCTGTCTTTTCATATGATTCATATGATATGATAAACTAAAAAGGAGTCCTGATGGCCTGATTTCGTTAATAGTAGGAATGGTTTGTGATTCTTTTATTCTTCTTCCTCTTGCGACCTCGCAATCCTCTCCTTCAACCTCGCAATCTTCTCGTCTCTCTCTTGTATCTCCTTCTCCTTTGACCCAAGCAAGGCCTTCAACCTACGGATCTCCTCCGAGTCGGTGGCTTTCATCCCGTTTCCAATCGTATCCTTGTCCTCCTCTTTGTCCTTGTCCTCCTCCTTGTCCTCCTTCTTTTCCTCTCCCATGTCCTCCTCCTTGTCCTCCTCCTTGTCCTCTTCTTTGATCGAGCTGCGTACGGTCGCCCCTTTTACTGTGACGACGAGGGGGCGAGAGTCAACCTCCTCCTTCAGCTTGTTGAGGTGGGCCTTGACTAGGGGGAAGCCCTCGGTATCGTTGTAGTAGGCGTAGCGTTCCAGGCCGTTGGTGAAGAAGCTGTCAAGGGAGTGACCTGTGAAGTCACCGCAGCCTTTTGGTAGTTTCTTGTCGACACCGCCAAGGATCTCACCGTCGCTCTTTAGCCCAAGAAGCCACTGTTTCACCTTGTCTTGGTCTAAGTAGCTTGGGTGGGCAAACAGCCACTTCGCCACTCTCTGCTGTTCCTTCGTTTCTGCATCATTGATAAGTTGGGTAGCATCAAAGAACCACTGATAAAATTCTGGCCCTGTCATTCTGCTGGCATAGAAGGTCCATCGGCGAGACTGCTGAACGTATGTTAGGAAGAGCGTTACCCCAGCGATTGTTACGATAAGTGCTATGAAAAACATCGTTCTCGCGGTTCTTCCATCCATGAAGACTTCTCTAGTCTCACCGTCAATTTCTGCAAACTGACCCGTCGCATAGATAACGATTGCAGCGTTGGAGAGAAGCTTATAAACTATCATAGACGAGTAACATCCACCACCGAGGTTGCCATCATCAGTGCGAAGTTGCACCCAAGGACAGAAAGACATGATGAGAAAGAACACAACGTGGATAACAGAGGAGACTATCTTACTGCCGGGAGCCTCAAGGACATAAAGCAGCTGCCCCCTGCTTGCTTGTACTCCTACAAACAACGCAAACTCACAACCCATGACGAGAGGTACGTAATACCAATTGACAGCAGTAAGCACAGCAGAGAGGGCAATCATACTACAAGAGATGAATCCCCCGTAAGAGAGGAACATTCCGAATTGAATTGTGGCAGCGTAGGGTGCATGTGAAGGGATGAACCCATAAATGGGGTCAGTGTAGGGTCCACGTTTCTGAAGATTCTGTGTGAAGCAAAACCCAAGTATGCGGGTGTAAGGGATGCGTAAAATCGGGAATCGCCTTCTCTCCTCTCACACTCACCATCCAATGCCTCTCGAACATCATGCTGTTGTCCGTCATGATGAACGCGGCGCTCACCACACTGCTCAAAATAGAGATTGTTGACGTCCATGAGATATCCTTCGTGTGGTAGATGACAAACAGCTGCAGGACAGTCTCTGGCATCACTTCGAATAGAAGCTCGCACATTCTTACAGCGAGGAACATAAAGAATGGGTCCACTACATCATCCTCGCTGTTTTCCACTCCCCTCCACACGTTCAAGCCGTGCACAAGTGGGTTGAGCTGTATAAGTGCAATAAATACCCCTTTCCCTACGGCCTTCGGGCCCTTCTTCTTGTTTGCGATCCATGCAATAAGCACATTCCAGAGCGTGGACACGGCAAGGATCGCAATTGAAATGTGAAAGTACTTGCTCATCCCCTCTCCTCCCTCTCCGTACTCCTTCAGTACAAGGAAGTCAGTGATCAGGTCCATGTACGTCAAAGTAATTGACAGCAGCATCCTGGCCGCGAGCCCGACCCTCGCCAACTTCAGTGACGGCTTAATCTTGGGAGCGAGGTCAATGAGGAGTTCCCTTGCCAGTACCTCCCCCTCTGGAAGCACCTCATCACAGAACTCTCTGACGGCAACCTCGAGACTACCGCTACAACCTTTCACGATGTCGATGTAAGATTCCGTGGCCTGCCCCACGAAAGCCTTCACTTTAGCTGAAGGGTTTACGCTAGATAACTGCTTCAAGGAGATCCTCTTGTAGTCAGAGCGATTTAAGGTCATTGAGAGGCCGTTGTCGATTGACTTCCGGCGGAAGGATCTTCGATATTCTTCAGCCTTACTTGCTTCATCTGAGACCTTGCCTGGATTCATGGAAGGTTTTGTTGTTAACGCCTTTGATCCAGGAGGTTAGCGGATTTAGGTTTCAAGGTGGCAAGCGACGGAAAACAACACCGAATACAGCTTGAGTTATGCAACGCGAAACCTCGACCCTGGGCTTTTTGACCCTAACCTTGACCTTGGGACCTGGGGATCCGACCAAGGGGGGAGGAAGGAAAGTAGAGAGGGAAGGGAGTAGAAGGATGTGAGGGAAGAGATGGGTAGAATGGAGAGATAAGAGGAGGTTTGCGACTAGAATTTCGACGAAACCCTGTTAGAATTGGTAAACTTTCACCTGTAAGATCTGCCAAATAAATAAATTATATTGGATGCCTTCAAAAAAGAAGAAAGATGACGGAGGGAAGAAGGCTGATCAGGTAGGAAGACTCAAATGCTTCATGCGCGAATACAAACACTCCTCCTCCTCCTACTCCTCCTTGTGATTCTCATTTTACCCAAACTCACTCATCGTCGATTCTCATTGACCTCCCTTCTCTCCCTCCCTCTATAACCGCTCACCTTCTATACCCAACCTATACCGCACAGAAAAAGAAGAAGCAAATGATGGAGGATAAAACCTTCGGATTAAAGAACAAGAACAAATCAAAGAAGGTCCAGCAGTTCGTGCAGAGCACTGAGAAGGTGAGCAAGCCAAGGTGGGAGGGGATAGAGCGTGGAGGGGGGGGAGGAGGACCACGTCACCCCTTCCGCCTCCCGAACTCACCCCTTCCGCCTCCCAAACTCATCCCAATCCCCCCCACCCCCCCCCCTTAACCTCTTCCCCCCCCAAACTTCCCTCTCACCCCCCAAACCAAACCAGTCCATTATGAATGGTGGTAACCAGGAGTACCGCAAGCAGCAGGAGGTGAACAAGATGAAGAAGGCCGCCAACAAGGCCGCCAAGAAGGCCGCCGAATCGGAACGGGACGCCCTCTTCGGGGAGGCCCTCCTAGCGGTAAGCAAGAAGACTACCACAAAGATGAAGGGAGGGAACGAGGCAGTGGGGAGGGACGGGGGGGACGACGAGAAAAAGGTGAGAAGGTGGCGGGAGGGGGCTAACGAGGGCAAAATATGTCTCATAGCTAGTGAAAGAAAACCGGGCCCCTCACAAAATGACCGTCCCCTGTATCCAAACTAACCCCCCCCCCCCCCCTTTCCCAGGTGAAACCCGGGCAGTCCCGCGCCATGAAGTTGATGTACCAGATGGACGCCCAGGAGATGAAGGAGAAGCTGGAGGAGGACCCTAACTACGTTCGCACCATCGAGGACGAGATTGAGATGAGGCGGCAGGAGATGGTGGCCAAGCTTAAGGAGAAGGGCGCGGGGACCCCGGTCACCGAGGAGACGCTGAAGGTGTGGCAGGAGAAGAAGAGGAAGAGGAAGGCGGACGAGGCCAAGAAGCTGGTGGAGGCGGAGATGAAGAAGAAGAAGGGGGGGAAGGGACTATCGGTCCTTTCGGGGAGGGCGCTTTACGAGTACAATAAGAGCCTTTTCGTAGACGACGAGAACGCGAACGACGTCAAGGGACTGCCGAAAGAGGAGGAGGGGGAGGGGGGGGGAGAGGAGAACATCTTCAAGGTGAGAGCGAAGTTAACAGAACGACGGAAAGGGGGGGGGGGGGGGGGG
>BRYA01000386.1:59838-74998 GCA_030267965.1 Triparma columacea
CCCCCCCCCCCCCCCCCCCCCCCCCCCCCCCCCCAGTTCGGGAAGGGAGAAGCAGGGGACGTGGCTGCGTCGGCGGTGGAGAAGGTGCAGATAGACGAGGCCGTCTTCCTGGAGGGCGACGACGACGACCTGGACGACATTGAGTGAGCTGGAGATTTAAAAAAGAAATTAGAAAGACCACTTATGAAAAGAACGAAGGTTTTCAAATATCCAAAACCAAAACCCCAAAAAGTTATGCGCCCCCTTTCACCAAGCGCCCCCCCTCCGTTCTATTGTTCAAGGGTGACGACAGCCCAAGCGAGTTCCCTCATGTTCCCTAGCACCCCCTTCATGGCCTCCCCGAACGAGTCGTTCCTGTACAGCACCCCGTGCTTCTCGCACAGCTCCTCGACCATGGGCTTAACGTTCCCGAGCTCGTGCCTCGGGAGCTGGGGGAAGAGGTGGTGCTCGATCTGGTACTCCAGGCCCCCGTGGAACCAGTTCTCAGTCCAGTGGACGTCGATGTTCCTGCTCACGGCCATCTGGAACTTGAAGAAGCCGGCGGAGTCCTCCTCCTCCTCATCCATCGTCTGGACGTTCAGGTGGGAGAGGAGTAGCTGGATGTGGAGGATCCCCGCTGACAGGTGCGAGGCTACGGAGAACCACACCCTGGACGTCGTGCTCGGGAGCAGGGAGAGGAGGGAGAGATGCCAGGTCCAGTATATTGCCATCCCCAGGATTCCTGTTAACCCCTCCTTGAGCTTCCTTTCGAGAAAGATGCTCTTGAGCTCAAAGCCAATACTAATGAGGTGCAGGTTTACCCTGCCTATGATGAGGATCAGGGGCACAAAGGTGAAGTGCTGGAGAGATACGAGGAAGCGGATGAAAGGGTTCAGCTTGTAGCCTCCCTTCCCGTCGACCTTTTCGTTGCACAGCTCCTTCATGTCAATGAGCCAGATCGGCAGGTAGTTGAACTGCGGGTCCTCCCTCGGCCTGACCGTGATGGCGTGGTGCATGCTGTGCTCCTCGTTCCACATGTTCGTGCTGATCCCGAAAACCACCGACCCTAGGAACCAGGCGAGCCAATTCGTACAGCCCTTCTTAGGTGGCTCCTTGATGCCGTGGTGGGCAGCGTCGTGGGCGAGGAACGCGGCCTGCTGCCAACCGATTCCCAGGCAAGCGCCGCCGAACAAAGTTTGGACGTAGAAGTTGCTTGTGTTCAAGATGGTCATGACGGAGAGGGCAACGAGGGAAATCCAGACGCAGTGCTTCAAGTTGTAGAAGGTAGGGTTGGCCTTGAAGTATCCCTCCTTCCAAAGCTTCGAACGAAGCTCGCGGTAGTCTTTAGTGGCAGGGTCGACCTCGGGGGCATCCTTAGGGTCAAGAGACCCAACGTGGAATTTCTTCAAGTAGCCCGCGACCCTGGGGCGATGAAACGCCCTGAACTGATCGCTGGCGTCCTTGCCGCCGTATTTGTAAATGATGCTTCCTCCAGGGTGGGTCTTTGCGAATTCGGTAACATCGTAGACCTCATTCTCAATCAGGAGAAACATGTCGTCGGCCTCCTTGTGTTGCCTAACCTCATCAAGGGTGAAGAGTTTTTTGGCGCCGGTCGACCTGGGCTTTGGGGGGGCAGGAATCTTGGCAGGAGAGGAGGCCTGCTGCTCCTGTTCAGGGAACTCCTCGGCTTCCTCCGCGCTTGGGGTCTCCGCGGAATGCTCGATATCGTACTCATGGCTGACGATGAACTCGTTGAAGATGATCATCATGGGGCCCCAGAAGAGGGTCATACCAAGGGTGAGACAGACGGAGCCAGTTCCATACCAGACAGCCCAGGCTACAGCGTTGGTCGTTCCGACCTCGACGGACGAGCGAACGGGGTAGACTTCCCAGTTGTGTTTGGTGCTGCGGCGACGAATGAAGTGACGATGAAGCATTAATGAGTTGGGTCAGGTTAGGAGGGTAGAGTCAGTTGCGACGTTCTTCACTTTTCTTTCTCATCCATTCTCACCTAAGGAGACGAGACTGGATGACCTCGCCGAGCTTGGACGTGAACTCAATTGCCATGAAGACCTTTCCAATGATAAAGTAAGAGAGAGCCGCAACGACCGAGACGCCCACCTGTTCGAAGAAGGAAATGGGACGCCCCGCCATGGTGGGGATGTCAGTGAAGATGTAATGGCAGGTGAACACAATGGCGTACACAATGACAACGGTGGGGACGAGCTTTGCAGAGTTGTTCTCGGTGCGAAGGTCCGTGACCTTGGAGCAGAGCTGCGGCCGGGGGATGGTGCAAAGGGGGTTGCGTTAGAGTTGGGGATTTGGGACGCTGCGAGAAGGTTGTACAGACAGTCTCACCTCCCCTCCCAAACAAACGAGGATGCCGGAGATGGTAGCAGCACGGATCGCAAGCATGAGGTCGCTCTTGGTCGAGTAGGTAAATCCTGTGACTCCGAGGAAGATTGAAAGTTCCGCAGCAGAACGCATAGGGTACTCGATCCAGTTCTCCTTTGCTTCGTAAACCCTATCCTGAATGATCACACCGCACTTCCTCGTGAAGGGAAGGATATGGATGACCTTGGCTGCAAAAAGTAAGCTCACGCCTGCTAGAGCGGCAATAAGGAAGCCTGTGAAAATGTCCTTGACGTTGGTGAGCATTGCACTGAGCGCCCCGTAGCCATAAATGATGACCATCACGGAGCTGCTCGAGGCGAGGGATACGGACTCCTTCTCGCTCTCTCCAAAAAAGGTACGGAGGTGCTTTTGTAACTGCTTCGAAGCCGGGGTCATGTACTCTCCAAGGAAGACAACAAGACAGGCAGAAAGGGTCCCCATGACCACAGAAAAGTCGAGCCTGCGGTGGTAGGGGGGGGGGGGAGAAGAAGGCAAACGAGTAAGAGAGAAAAATAATTTCGTAAGAATTGTGTTATGCGCGCAGACGACGCACCTCTGGGTCATATGGAAGGAGGAATTGATGACAGAGATCCACACCACAACCTCAGTGGAGGAACGGAGAGTCTCCTTTTCCCAGTTTTCCACAAAATCGATGTTTCGCTGAGAGAGAGAGAAAGAGAGGAATCGAATGAAATGGAGAGTGAGAAGGAGCAATTTCCCTTGGACCCAAATGAGAAGCGAGGAGACAACGAACCAAGAGAACCACCAAATGACCCCACACAATAAACGAAACTCACGCGGATGAGGATATTACCAAGGTGCACCGTCTTTTCCCACTTCAGGAGCATAAGGCCGAACAGCACGAACAGCGCAAAGGTGAGGAATATCAGGGCAGTCAGCTCGAGAAGGGGGGGCTGGCTTTGGGGGAAGGAGTTTGAGGCTACATAGGCAGCAGACGTCAGGGCGGCAACAGCAAACAAGCTTCCCTTCAGGTCCCGGCGAATGCCCGCCATGGGGCTCCCATCGCGCTTCGTGGTGGTGCGCTTCACCATCTTGGAGTTGTTGGTGGCTCCTTTTTGGATTGCTGGCTTGGATGAATTGAAGGATTCGGTTCTGGGCTTTTGCTTAGGGAAAAATCCCTTGGGAAAGATGAGCTTACTCTTCCGGAATGCAAGACGGACGCTTGAAAGAGTGCCTCCTACAACTACGAGGAGGGCAATATTGAGGGCCATGAGCGGAGAAGAAGCCCCGCGTGACCTGATCATGGAGAAAATTCCTGCTATGCAACTTGGTGTCGATGGTGCCGAAAGTGCCCCTAGGGAAGGAGCCACCATTGCAATAATGAGAATGGCTAGGCCAGCTGCGAGGAACGCTCTAGGCAAAAACATGCTGCAGCAGACGAGGGACGCCATAGAGGAGGTTCCGATGGATCCTGAGATTCGAGCCGTGATCTTGACTTCTGACGTTGAGAAAGTGTTCTGTGCCGGGGCCGACCTCAAGGAGAGGAGGGAGATGACGCAGTTGGAGGCGGGGATGTTCGTGAGCAAACTGAGGAACACTTTCACTGCTCTCGGGGCTCTTGGGACTCCTGTTATAGCAGCTGTCGAAGGTGCTGCACTTGGGGGGGGCTTGGAGATTGCCTTGGCATGCGACATTAGGGTTGCGGGGGAGAAGGTAAGAGATATTGGGATGGGCTGAAAGTAAAGAAAAGCGCGGGGAGGGGCGTTACAACCATTAGGACTAGAACTAATTCAACCAATTAATTTGCTCATTGCTTCGCTTGTTGCTTCGCTCATCGCTGGCAGGCCATCTTTGGACTCCCTGAAACTTCTCTTGCCATCATTCCTGGCGCAGGGGGAACCCAGAGGCTGCCTAGACTCATCGGCGCCAGCATGGCCAAGGAGCTCATGTTCACTGGCCGCCGTGTCAACGCCTCGGACGCTCTGAAGTACGGGATAGTGAACCACACCGTGCCTGCGGGCTCAGCCTTGGACAAGGCCATCGAAATTGCAAACGAGATTGCCAAGAACGGCCCCATTGGGGTCAGGTGTGCAAAGACTGCGGTGGATGTGGGAATGCAGACAGACTTGGCGAGCGGAATGGAGGTCGAAAGGGCGTGCTATGCGCAAACCATTCCGACCAAGGATAGGCTGGAGGGGCTCAATGCATTTAGAGAGAAGAGGACTCCAGTTTATAAGGGAGAGTGAAGTGGGTGGGGTCGCGGAGTGGGGGGGGAGGCTGAAACCCGTCTACGGGGTAACAAATCGTAACTCCGAGCAGCGGTGCAATAACAATAAAAGAAATTGAGCGGCTAGGTTTATTCGACAAATGTAAGAGAATAAGAGATTTTGTGTTCTTTGCATGTGTTTTAAAGGAGGAACAAGGAGGGGAAAATCGTTGACATGACTCATCCACAGCAAAAGAACCCTAGCACCAGCCTCAGCAGGAGTCCATATCAACCTCCCAAGGTCGCACGCACTTGGACTTTCCAGCGCACCAAGTGTAGCCGGCAGACCCTATGCAGCCTGCAGGGGTTGGGGGAAAGGGGGGGGGGGGTCAATAGGGTAATGTAATGAAATAGGGGATGCGACAGGACGGGTCGGAGGAAGCGTCATTGTGCATGTTGCATGTTACCCATCTATGCGATAAATATCGCAAGATGGAGCCCTTTCATCAACCCATGAACGCCAATCCCACGAAATGCCTCCCCTACCCCCCATCTGCTTGCCCCATAAGATTGACCCTTCACAGCATATCGCCCATTACCACTCACCATGGCTGTCTCTATCGCCCCCAACCATCCCATTTGAGACAGCTCCCATCATAGCTCCTGATTGAACCCCTCCACCACCGGTGTTTGTCGCAGCCCTAAAAAACACAGTATAAGCCGTGACGACCAAAATGGCCGCACCTACAAGCCACTGTAGCCTCTTTGTCGACATTTTCTGTCTTTCCTTCACCTCACGTTCGTCCCTCAACAAACTATCAGTCTCCTTCATTTTTTAGTTTGCTTGACATTTATCTTCCAGGTCGGAAGGGCAGAACCGCGAGATTGTGTTGTTGGTAAATGAAAATGAAATTTGCTTCTGCCCTATCTCTCCTTTTCGCCGCGGGAGCTGCTAACGCTGCGTCCTACTCTGTGGTGAGTACAATGTCTCGTTTTTGGTCCCCACATCCATTTCTTCAATTCATTTTTTCCATTGTCATGATGCGATCTCCAACGTCCTTCTCCCACTTCCTTTTCCTTCCCCTTTTTGCCCACTTCGCCCTCCTCACCCCGTCTCTCTACCCTCCACCACCACTTCTTCTCTTACTCAGTGCTCGGGCAAGACTGACGGCCTCGGCATCAGCGCTGTGGCCTTCTCTGAGGACCCTGTCGTCCCAGGATCTACCCTCACCATAAAAGTTGATGCTACCCCCACTGTAGACATCACCGATGGTGCCACCCTCACCTTCGATATTCTCCTCGGACCTATCACAATCAGCTCTGTCGAGAAGGACGTCTGCTCTGACCTAGGGGTCACCTGCCCTCTCCCTGCTGGAAAGTCCCAGTCCATCTCTGTTGACGTTGACGTTAGTGTGAGTTTGATTGGCCGAGGTTTTGGCGGCTGCTCATCAATGTCTGACGCGCACTAACCCCCCCCCCCCCCTCCCCCGCCCCCCTTCCCAAAGGCTTCAGCCCCTGCTGCCTCTGTCACTGCCCAGGTGACCACCAAGAATGGGGACGGATCTTCCGTCTCCTGCGTGAATATCCCCCTCACCGTTAGCTCCACCCTCCCTCTCACTCTCTCCCATGAGGTCGAGCTCACCACCGAACTCGTTGACTCCCTTTTTACCACCTTCAAGTCTCAGTTCAACAAGGTGTATGACAGCGACGAGGAGCACGCCATGAGGAGGAACCACTTCGAGGCCTCCCTCAAGCGCATTCAGGAGAAGAACAGCGTTCTCGGGTCCTCCCCTAACTTCGGAGTCACCAAGTTCTCTGACATGTCCCCCGCTGAGTTCAAGCATAAGATGCTCAACTATAAGCCTCTAGTAGCGCACGACGACATCTCCAGGATCAATGCCGAGACCCATTCGGCCGTCTCCAGGAAGCTAAGGGGCAAGAAGTCTTTCGCAGCCACCGCCTCTGACAAGGACTGGAGAGATGATGGAGCCGTCACTGCCGTAAAGGACCAGGGCCAGTGCGGTTCTTGCTGGGCCTTCTCCACCACCGAGGGCATCGAGTCCGCTTTCTTCCTCTCTGGATACGAACTCACTGAGCTCTCTGTCGAGCAGATTGTCCAGTGCGACACCGAGGACGCCGGGTGCAACGGAGGTGACACCATCGCCGCCTACGATTACATCCAGGAGGCCGAGGGTCTCGCCACTGAGTCTGACTACCCCTACACTAGCGGGCGCGGGGTTACTGGAAAGTGCAATGACAACTTCTCCGTCGTTGAGGGCACCAACGTCGCCTCATGGAAGTACGCCACCCCCGCGTGCACCACCAGGAAGTGCGAGGATCAGGACGAAGACACGCTCGCCGCAACCCTCCATGACGTCGCCCCTCCCTCCATTTGCGTGAATGCCGAGTCTTGGCAGGACTACACCACTGGCGTCTTGAAGGGCAGCAGCTGCGGAGGAAACGGGTACTACTCCCTCGACCACTGCGTTCAGCTCATCGGGTACAGCGGAATCTCTGGCAACAACGGCTACTGGATTGTCAGGAACTCTTGGGCTGACGACTGGGGAGTCGACGGCATGATCCACCTCGAGTATGGAGCCAACACTTGCGGAGTCGCCGACGAGGCCACTGTCGTTACCCTTAAGTAGAGGGAAAAAAGAGCAACCGAGAAGATTGAAGGTTTGAGTAAAAGAAGCGTCGCGGCGACATTTAATATTTCCTAAGCATCGCTTTCTTTGAGTGAAACTCATGGTATTTTATATATTTGGAAGAATGGAGGGTTCTCGAAGGGGGAAAAAAAGAGTGAAGAAACGATGTCAGCGTAGGGGGAAGCAGCAGCGGAACCGGTATAATCGACAACGACGACGTTTCCGACGATAGCAGCAGCGATCTTGGGACTTTGTGTGGATCTCACGAGTGTGAATGATGCTTCTTAGTTTATGGAAGACTAGATGACAAATTCATGCGATAATAATAGTGAACTATGAGACGGCTTATTTCATCTATTTCATAGTTAGCGACCCCATCGGCAATTTGAATACAATTAACAACCCATGTGAGCTCTCTTTTGAGACTCTCAAATTGCTTGGAGCATTTGAAACAACCCATATCGCACTCGTATTTTCCCAGGTGAGCTACCATTACGGATATATAATAATCAGAAAGAGCGTCATTACGTTTATTTTCCAAATTCGTTCGTTGGGGGGATAAATGGGAACCTGAGACCGAACCGACCTCGCCTGCATGGTTTGGAGGATTTCAGCTCTTTTCGACGTTTTATGACGATTTGTCCCCCCCCCGGCGACTGTAGCCCATCAATAGCGGATTTTAATACCCACAATATCAAGTATTTTTGCCTATTGAGCAACAAGCCCTCCCCCCTCTCCCTAACCTCCCAACCTTCTCCTCCCAGGTTGAAACAAAAATACTTATTCCCCCCCCCCGTACGACTCGTTGAAGGTAAGAGTTTGAATCATTTTTGGAAGTACATTGTATGTATCCATAAACCTTCGATAAAAATTCGCGAAACGTGAAATTTAAAAACAGTTCTTTTTAATCCGCTTTGACGGTGGGGGGGGTGGACTTTCGTAAAGTGTCTTAGAACTGTTCGTAAATTGGACGCGAATATAAGCTTACACCTACAAAACTTACCGCACCCGTTCGTTCACCCTTACACGCCTTTAGACGTAAAGAAAGCTAATTTGAGTATCAAAATGAGCACTAAAGCGAGTCCCAAGCTGGAGGACAAGCGCGTCGTCGCTGCAAACGATACTGAGAGGGGTACCACCGACAAAGGAAAACTCGTCGATGTCGAGAGCGAAGTAAACGAGAGGATTGTAGGTGCTGCTGAAGACATTGTTCACTCTAATGATCACAATGATATGGAGAAGGGACGCGTTACTCGCGTCTACGCTCCTCCCGACGAGCTTGACGACGCCGAAAATCCGGAGGAAAAAGAAGCCGAGGGGGTCCAACTGTCCCCCGTCGGTGTCGGTGACACCGAACAGACTGATGAGGAGATTGACCAAGCCGCGCTGGAGGCTCTTGCCAATATTATTAGGAATGAGCCGCAGGATTATAGAAAAGGGGAGGAAGCCGTGATGAGGGACGGCAAGATGTTCTACGAGACGTGCATGACTAGCAAGAAATTCAAGATTGTGAAGACCCGAGACCAACGGGTGAAGTTGAAAGGTGTGCACCTCGAGGGTGATGGCCTGGTGGTTGGCGTGTGCGAGACTGTCGTAGATGCTTCACTTGCAGAGTGTGTTGCGTACGAGTTTATCAAGGACTCAAGGGAGAAAAAGGCCAAACTTGGGAAAAAGTACAAGGCGATCGAAACAAAGAAATTGAATGGCCACTCACAGCTTTACTTAAACAGGAGGAGTCTTGGGGTACGAGGATTCTCTGATAGAGAGTGGAGGCAAATTGGGTGTTGGCAGACAGAGGAGGGAGAAAAGAAGTGTTGGACCGTGTACAAGGACACTGACATGCTAAACAAAGACTTCCCATTGAGTGCAGGTATTCAACAAGCAATATCCGGAATACCTCGTGCAAACACAGGAATTGCACGCATAAGGTCGGGAATCTCTCGTGTAAACCAGGGAATTGGTGCTGCTGGATCAGGGACTGTGCATGCATCAGGAAGAACTACCTGGATGTTTGAAGCACTCACAACCACAGGTGGCGTTCCCCAGACTAGAGTCATATTTGCTTCCAAGGTGGACATTAAGGGCTCTGTGCCAAGCTTTGTCATGAATCGCTTGTCAACCGGGTATGCAAGCAACATGATTGAATTGCGGAAGAAGTTTTACCAGAGTGATGACAAGATTGACAGGGCTGCACTGGAATACCTTGCAAATATCATCAAGAATGAGCCTCAAGATTATACCAAGGAGGAGGAGAAGGCGATTAGGAAGGGGAAGGAATTCAATGAGAAGTGCAAGGTGGAGGAGAACTTTGATGAACTGAAGAGTCCTGATAAGAAGGTCAAGATGAAGCTAGTTCATGTTGATGGGGCAAGCAGTGGGACTGGTTTTGCCACTACTGTGGTTGATGCGAGTGTGGAAGAGTGTGCTGCTTATGAGTTTTATTTGGATTCGAGAGAAAACCGTAAAATTTTAAAGGAGCGAGGGATCACTGAGTACCACGTCAAAAATGTTAATGACCACACCTTCTATTACATCACAACAAGGAATCTTGGTCTCCCTGGTTTTGCTCCCCGTGATGGAAGGAATAAAGTGACCTGGTTCAAGCAAGAGGACGGCAAAGTTATCATTGATGTCGCAGACACAGATGAACTTCAGGTAGGCTTTCCAGTGAAGGCTAGAAATATTTTAGTAAAGATTCACACAGTATGGGTATTTGAGCCACTTGACTCTATTGGAGGTGTGCCACAAACATCAGTGACTTTAACAACAAAGGTAGACCTTGGTGGTGTCTTCTTCTCATCTATCTTAAACAAGCTCGCACAAAGGTTTCTTGGAACTGTCTCAAAAATGAGAAGAAAATTTGACAAGAGCAATGAGATCGCCACCTTCAAGAGACAGCGGATCATAGAAAAGTTTGAAGAGATTGCTATTGAGGGAGCACCAAATATTGAAAGTCACTTTGATGAGATTGATGGAGCTCAAGAGATCAATAGTGCATTATCTGCTCAGACATTGATAAAGACAGAGAAGGGAATGGGGTGGGGGAAGACTTCAATAAGTGTAAGAGCATCCCACAAGGAAGTTGCAGCATTCTTCTGGGGCCTTAAAAGCCGAGTTGACTCCAAGCTTAAGCTTCACAGCGTCAACAACAAGACTCTTGTAGCCACAGTTGAACACAAAGGACATTTCACTGCTGCAAAACTTTGCGAGGTGGACCAGGATAAGACGGAGGTTGTATTGGTGACTAGACAGGATGGTTTAGGAAAGGAGGCTGCTAGCAAGAAGAGTATTGTCAAGAACCTGAGCATGGCAATTGATGCTGCTTACTACTTTGACAATCATCTGAAAAGCACAGAAGCAGGGGAACAGGATGGGAGGAGGTTTGGAGAGCAGCTGATGGAGAGAGTGAAGAAAAAGAAAGTTGGGGACAGTAAAGTAGAGGTTGTGAGGCAATTTATTGCTGCCAATAGGGCACTGAGAGAGATTACAGAGCAGCATGGTTTCATGAGAACTATGCTGTATGCTGTGGTTATGAACAAATTTAAAAGGAGAGCAACAAATGAGGGAGAAGATAAGAGTGAGGAGGAAGCCAGGGGATGGGAGATTGGAAGTGCAATGACAGCAGTCATGTTGACTACTTTGACTGCTGCTCATGCTGTGGATGAATGGACTCATCAATTCACTGAAGTGCAAGAAGTAATGAATGAACAAGTGTGGTTAAGGCCCATGTTTGAGGAGATAGTTATGAAACTATTTATGAAGTCTACCTTAGGCTTAAAGGCAAGGGTAACTGTTGGTGCTGCAACAAGCATGGTCGATTTGTTGACCGATGTGTATGTGACACATAAGTTTTTGAATGACAAGAAGTATGGGTACTTTAAGGCTTCTCTAGCAAGTCTGGCAGTGTCAATTGGGATCCAGATGCTTTTTGTTTGGGCTCAGAATAGAAAGTTGGGAATGAAACGGGTGGTATGGGAGTGGTTTCCAATCTTGTTTGGATACAAGCCTGCAGTTGATGCTTACAGGGTAGCAACTGGAGCAAAGCAAGAGTTTGGGACTGCACTTAGCCCAATGTTTGAGATGACATACATGAAAAGTGTTGAGATGTTTGCTGAGGCAATCCCTGGAGTAATCATCCAACTCATGGCTATAGCAACAAGTGACAAAGATGTTGGAACTTCTGCATGGCTTTCAGTTGCAGTGTCAGCTATTACCACAGGCTTTGCCTCAGCAACAATTAGTTATGACTGGGACACAGACCCTGGTAGGAGAGAATTGGCACCAGACTTTTATGGATATACACCTGCAAAAGCAAGCAAGAGAACAGTAGTATTTGTGTCAATGTTGCTGTTCACTGCAGGAATGCTTCTCATAAGGTGTACAACAATAGTCCTTCTTGGGTTAATTGGAGGTAGGTGGGCCTTTCTCTACATTGGTGCCGACCTTGGGCTGTACATATTCGTGAAGCTATTGAGGGGAGACTTTTGGTACTGGATACCATTTGGGGGTAACTTGGAGATTGTGAGTAGTATACTTTTCAGAGTGTTAGTAAAGATCATTGCAGACTTCACTTCAATGGTGCATTTTAGACATCCTAATGAAGTTGGTGGAGCTAATTGGTTGTTTGGTCTTGTATTGACAATGGTAAGTCTACCATTGTCGATATATATAGCTTTACCTTTTGTTGAGAAGAGAGCAATTGATATTGCATCATTGATTATGGCCTATATCATAACAATAACTATCATGTGCTTTGCTGTCTTTTTTTTTAATATTGAAAAGAAGTACTTGCACACTTTTTGGAGCATACAAAGAGGTAAGGACAAGACTATGGCATATTTCCTTGAAGGGAAAAGTGATGCAATAAAGTTCTCAGTCTTTAAAAGGTCAAAACATCATTGGGTCTCAATTGAAGGAGAAATTAAGAAATGGGTTGGCTTAAACTGGGCTAAATGGGAAGAGGAGCAGCCAGAGTGGTTTACTGATGTAATGAAGGCTAAAGTACCTGTAGATTTCATTCCAGCAGATGGAAATGCTAGAAGGAGAGAGAGTGTGAGGAGAGCAAGTGTTGATTCTGAAGCTGAGGGTGGTCTAGCAGGTGCTTTGAGAGCAAGTATCAGGAGAGCAAGTGTTGGAATGGACATTGGAGGCGCACTAATTGCTTCACATGCTATAAATGATACTACACAAGACTATGCAGGTTTAGATCCTAACAAAATAGGAAAGTTGTTGGGTGGGCAACTATTGGTTGCATTGAGTTTTAGGAAAAAGGGAACGACAAAGGAGGAAGCGGTCAGGTCATTTATAGGGTCAAATTATGTTCTGAGACAGGCTGCAGAGAAGTATGCGTTTGTCACACCAATGCTTGGCGCTGTTGTCAAGAACAAGCTGTGCAAGTTGAGGAAGGTAGAGGGTAAGGCTGTAGAGTTGGGGGAGAAGGATGGAAGGGAGATTGGAGAGTCTCTAGCTAGGAGCTTGGCTATTAATACTCAGCCAGCTGCTGCAGTTGATGCCTTCATATTAAATTTCCCTGCACTCCAGGAGCTTGATGAGGAATATGAATGGTTCAGAACTATGCTTGAGACAATTAGCTACAGGCTTTTGGAGGAAGTCCCTTGGGGGTTGAAGATGAGAGCTACTGTTGGGGCTATTACTAGTATGGCAGATTTGCTGACTGATGTGTACGTGACATACATGTTCTGGATTGATGAGAAGGGGGGATACTTTAAGGCATCTTTGGCAAGTTTGGCAGTGTCAATTGGGTTTCAAATGCTTTTTGTTTGGGCTCAGAATAGAAAGTTGGGAATGAAACGGGTGGTATGGGAGTGGTTTCCAATCTTGATTGGATTTAAGCCTGCTGTTGATGCTTACAGGGTTGCAATGGGGGCAAAACAAGAGGTTGGGGCTGCAACTGACCCAATGTTTGAGATGACATACATGAAAAGTGTTGAGATGTTTGCTGAGGCAATCCCTGGAGTAATCATCCAACTCATGGCTATAGCAACAAGTGACAAAGATGTTGGAACTTCTGCATGGCTTTCAGTTGCAGTGTCAGCTATTACCACAGGCTTTGCCTCAGCAACAATTAGTTATGACTGGGACACAGACCCTGGTAGGAGAGAAGAAACACCAGCCTTCTATGGATATATACCAGCAAAAGCAAGCAAGAGAGCAGTAGTATTTGTCTCCATGTTGTTGTTGTCAGCAGGGATGCTTCTAATAAGATGTACAACAATAGTCCTTCTTGGGTTGATGGGAGGTAGTTGGGCATTGCTCTACATTGGAGCCGACCTCGGCCTGTACATTTTGGTCAAGATTTTGAAGGTTGACTTCTGGTACTGGATACCATTGGAAGGAACCTTAGAGATTGTGAGTAGCATTTTGATAAGACTGGTAGTAAAGATCATTGTAGACTTCACTTCAATGGTGCAGTTTAGACATCCTAATGAAGTTGGTGGAGCTTACTGGTTGTTTTGTCTTTTATTGACAATGGTGAGCCTGCCTATGTCTATATATAGAGTTTCACCTTATGTTGAGGAGAGAGCAATTGATATAGCATCATCGATTCTGAACTATTGCATACCCATAACTACCATATGCTTTGCTGTCTTCTTAATAAATATTGAAAAGAAGTACTTGCACACATTTGGGAGCATACAAAGAGGTAAGGACAAGACTATGGCATATTTCCTTGAAGGGAAAAGTGATGCAATAAAGTTCTCAGTCTTTAAAAGTTCAAAACATCATTGGGTCTCAATTGAAGGAGAAATTAAGAAATGGGTTGGCTTAAACTGGGCTAAATGGGAAGAGGAGAAACCAGACTGGTTTACTGATACTATTAAAGCAAAAGTACCTGTAGATTTCATTCCAGCAGATGGTGATGCTAGAAAGAGAGAGAGTGTGAGGAGAGCAAGTGTTGATTCTGAAGCTGAGCGTGGTCTAGCAGGTGCTTTGAGAGCAAGTGTTAAAGGAGCAAGTGTTGGAGGCACAGATGGTGGAGATTTCATAGAGGTAGTAGGTGGGAAAGCTAAATTAAGCAGTGTTATGCCAGTAGAGGATGAGGGGATGGGGAGTGACTAATAGGGCAGCAACATTTGTAGGAGAAATTGATTTACTTTGGTATTGTTGTTATTATTGTGTAGTGTTTTAGGTTTACGTTGAGTACTGTGGGAGCTTTACAGTGGTTATGCGTATTTCAGAAGAGTAGTTGGTGTTTTGTGGGAGTGTTAAAGTGGTTTGTGAGTATTGTGGAGGTGTAGAAGATAGAAAAGTGAGTGTTAATGTGATTTGTGGGTATTGAGGATGTGTAGTATATTTGTATGAGATTTTACAGCCTTGTGGCAGTGTTATAGTGGTTTGTGAGTGTTGTGGTAGTGTTATAAATATGTATGTAGTTTTGAAGATTTGTGGAAGATTTATAGTGGTTTGTGAGTATAATAGAAGTGTAATGGATATGTTTGAGAATTAAAAAAAGAAGGGAGAGTGTAATTGTGGAGGGAGAGTGAGGAATTAAAGATTGAGGGTAGAAGAGTGGAGGGTGTAAGGTGGAATGATGTGTGTAAATTTTGCAGATGTGTCTGAAGACGAGTTAAAGAAGGTTGATTGTAGTTTTAGAGAGGAGTGTGAGAAGTTAAGGAAAAGAAAAAGAGAGGAGGGTATGAGATGGAAAGTTGTGTGAAAAGGTAGTAGATGTGTATGAAGATAAATAAAAGGAGGTGAGTGTAGTTGTGGAGAGGAGTTGGTTGAGTTAAAAGTGGGAGTAGGAGAGAGGAGGATATAAGATGGAATGGTATGTGTAAAGGTAGGGTGTGTGTAAGAGTAAAGTGAATGTGAAGGTAAAGTGTGTGAAGGGTGTAAAGGGTTGTGAAGGGTGTAAAGGGTTAGGGTTAGGGTTAGGGTTAGGGTTAGTGTTAGTGTTAGGGTTAGGGTTAGGGTTAGGGTTAGGGTTAGGGTTAGGGTTAGGGTTAGGGTT